>OU975481.1:5524864-5836479 GCA_918857605.2 Philereme vetulata
ACTTATATACATTTTTTTTAATACATACTTTAAATATATAGAGAAACAACCAGACCCGAAACAAATATCTGTAGATCATGCAAACATTTACCAGCTCGCTACCTTAGACTCGATAGCACGTAGGGCTTTTAGGCTTATAGGTGAGCAATATATGGCGGAGGCTAAGACCCAAAGTCTCAAACACGGCCGTAAAGTTGCAAGCCTATCGATCTTTTACAGACTATATTTCGGGGAATGTGCCCAGGAACTTTACGATCTGGTTCCGCCATCTCCTTTCCATCAAAGGACAAGCAGGCGCACGGCTCAGTACCATCCGTACCTAGTTGACATACCTCCCGTTCGCACACACCGTTTTGGTACTACGTTCTTGATGCGTACAGCTAAGGTATGGAACGCTTTGCCGTCGTCTGTTTTTCCTAAAGACCACAATCCAGGCCTCTTTAAGGTAAGAGTGAATAGGTTTCTTCTAGATCTTCGTGCTTCATCTTAGACCACATCATCGGTTTCCATCAGGTGAGATTGTGGTCAAACGAAGATCTATTTAGTTAAAAATCAATAAAAAATTGTCCTGCGCCGGGAATCGAACCCGATGGTTATAATCATTATTTTAATTACAAACGGGATATTAAATCTAAATTGTCAACTTTTAAAATATTACACTATTTTCTATATAACTACGATTTGTGAGTTTATTGAGTGTGCCAATACAACTGTGCCGAAATATCCACATATTATATATTCGAAAGTAGTTCTGTCTGTTTGTTACGTTTTAACGAATAAACGGCTAAATTTTGCACTAAGTACCTATACAGATAGATTATGACCAAGACTGGGACATAGCCTTCTTTATACCTGACTGTGCAGAAGTAGGGTAATGTTGTTACAAACTACGCATGCGAAGCCGCAGGCGGCAGCTAGTAGGGAATTAATTATGTTTCTTAGTTTTGTCTATTCTGAAATGTCTTTTATTTTAAGGCATAATCATTAACTATAATAATTAAATAAAGGTGGTTTGTTAATTCCGTTCATTACAATTTAGGTAAGCACAGATAGGATTTTTTTTCTTAACAAAAATAGCTGTTAGGTGTTTCTTTCACTGGCCACAGCTAGTTAGATAATACTTTATCTCAAATTTTGAGAATCCGTTTGGCAAATACCGAAGTAAAATAAATCTCTATTCCGGCCAGGACTTCGGATATTTCAATAATCGAAATGACAAAGAGCTCCATTTTTCAACGCGCGGATATCTCAAGAGACTGATATCGTGTTCCGCACAGAGCCAGTGCTCATATCACTTTCAATATGAAATAGTACTTGAAAGGTACATTGTACGGGGATTTTATCCACGATGGAAACAAACCAAATAGACCGGGAAAGATAAATATGTTTTTTTTTTGTTGAAAAATTACTTTTTCAAAACAAGCTTTTATAAAATTCTTAATAGGAACCGCGAGCAGATTTAAATGAGCCCAAACACTAGTAGCCCACTATCTATCTATCTATTCAGAAATTAAATTGTCTAGCATCCGCCTCCATCATGAAAACACCTCCATGGTATTGCATTGTCACCAAAGTTAAATATGTATTCCAAATTTAAATGCGTATACAATGTTTCATGTCTGTGCTGTTGACCGTTGAGGAGTTCCTTCTTGGAAGCCAACCCTGAGTGCAGTAGCCATCACATAGTGGAACTTAGAACGGGCTATCATAATTAAATGCGTATACTAAATTTCGTGTCTGTGCTGTTGACCGTTGAGGAGTTCCTTCTTGGAAGCCAACCCTGAGTGCAGCAGCCATCACATAGTGGAACTTAGAACGGGCTATCATAATTAAATGCGTATACTAAATTTCGTGTCTGTGCTGTTGACCGTTGAGGAGTTCCTTCTTGGAAGCCAACCCTGAGTGCAGCAGCCATCACATAGTGGAACTTAGAACGGGCTATCATAATTAAATGCGTACACAAAATTTCGTATCTCCAACCCAAGCCAATCCAGGGAGTAGAATCAGGTCATGCTTACTATAAATACCTATGCATTGTTCTCAAAATAAACGTGTATTCCAAGTTTCAGCTCAATCGGTTGAGGCGAACGGGTTTAAAATTCAGTTGCAAGATTCCATCCGGACAAACATACATACATTGCAAGTTATTAAAAAGCTTGTACTATATGACCCTGCTATACAATGAGTTGCATGCCTGTGGGTAATGCATGTGGGCATGCCTGTGGAATAATGAATAAACAATTTATCAAATTGGTACTAATAGAAGGGAAAAAGTGCACAACTGGTGATTTATTGTTTTTATTTATTTTACTAGTTGACCCGCTGAACTTCGTACTGCCTTGACATGCATATTACGCGGGCTGTCAATCGGCCATAATTAGCTGCATCTAGACGACCTCCATGGCGCAGTGGGCGAATAGCCGGCTGAGACGCACCGCGGAACAAATGTTTGCATGATCTACAGATATTTGTTTTGGGTCTGGATCTTTTATAAGTATGAATTTACAAAAAAATATACACATATAAGTATTCTATCAGTTATCTGGTTTCCTGAGTACAAGCTCTGCTTAGTTTGGGGCTAGATAGCATGTTGTGAAATGTCCATCAATATGTATTTATTATATTATCTATAGGTATATGAGAAAATCAATTTTGCACGTAATTTATATTTGCGTGAATTTTTGTGTATTTTAATAGTTATTCTGCTATTCGGAGCGGAGACAAATCCAACAAATTAATAATTATCAAAATCGGTCCAGCCGTTCTTGAGTTATAAATGGTGTAACTAACTCGACTTTATTATGTATATAGATTTATTAATGCACAAAACAGATTACAATCCACTTAGCAATAATTAAACCAAACATATAATTTTAGATCTACATTCTAGAACTCAAATATGGTAATACGATAAAAAAGTGTAGCATGCATTAAAATTAAATTACGCTACAACTTTAAATCGCAAATTTAGACAAGACAATTAATTTAACAAAAGCATTGAGACAATTAAACAATTAAATAACATTACATATGTTTACTATAATAAAGAAGCAGGAATTTATAGATATACCGTTTATACCTACGGGTATTAGGACCAAAGATATCCACGTCATATAAAGCAACCAGCTCGTTATATATAGACGACACGTTCGAGGGAGAAGATTGATAAATGAAACATTGTTTCTGTAGAAGGATACCATAAAGGTTCCGGGGTTACGGGATCATTTATGTCACCCTCCGTCGTCCGAGATGACGAAATCACCTCCGCTAATACGGAAGAGTCATTTACATTAGACAGAGCAAACACTTCACAGATACACCGACCTCGCCGGCGAGGTCGACGAGTGCCTTCAGTCGCCGCCTATACGAGGTACAAGCACGTACCCGGGCGTTCAAAAATTTTTTTTTGAGATCATTTTAAAAAATCTTTGAATTTTCCGCATGTTTTCGGATAACACTATAAATAAAAATACTATTTGAAATAAGCAACGCGACATCTCTTGTCAATGTACTGAACTGCAACGTTCGGCATTGAGCAGGTACAAAAAACTATATAAGTTTTCCTGTAGATGGAGCTAACGGCGCTTTAGTCGTAATTCTGAATGATCTCACTAATTTCGACCTAGACGTGAATTGCCTTGTAGCACAGATGGTAGTGCATCCTGTTATAAAGAGGAACGTCGCGGGTTCAAGTCCCGTCTAGGCTTGAAATTTTTGAGATGATTTTAAAAAATCTTGGAATTTTCCGCATGTGTTCAGATAACACTATAAATAAAAATACTATTTGAAATAAGCAACGCGACATCTCTTGTCAATGTACTGAACTGCAACGTTTGGCATTGAGCAGGTGCAAAGAACTATATAAGTTTTCCTGTAGATGGAGCTAACGGCGCTTTAGTCGTAATTCTGAATGATCTCACTAATTTCGACCTAGACGTGAATTGCCTTGTAGCACAGATAGTAGTGCATCCTCGTATCAAGAGGAAGGTCGCGGGTTCAAGTCCCGTCTAGGCTTGAAATTTTTGAGATGATTTTAAAAAATCTTGGAATTTTCCGCATGTGTTCAGATAACACTATAAATAAAAATACTATTTGAAATAAGCAACGCGACATCTCTTGTCAATGTACTGAACTGCAACGTTTGGCATTGAGCAGGTACAAAGAACTATATAAGTTTTCCTGTAGATGCGAGCTAACGGCGCTTTAGTCGTAATTCTGAATGATCTCACTAATTTCGACCTAGACGTGAATTGCCTTGTAGCACAGATGGTAGTACATCCTCGTATCAAGAGGAAGGTCGCGGATTCAAGTCCAGTCTAGGCTTGAAATTTTTGAGATGATTTTAAAAAATCTTTGAATTTTCCGCATGTGTTCGGATAACACTATAAATAAAAATACTATTTGAAATTATTATCTACTAAACTAGTGTTTCGCCCCAAACTGAGATCTCGCTAGTCTCTGTTTAAATCAGAAAAATATTATTTGTAATCTTTGACTATCATAATGAATGAATGAATGAAACACTCTTTATTGCACACCAAATAAAAATACAATAATGGAAATAAACAATAAATAAAGGTACAATGGGCGGTCTTATCGCTAAAAGCGATCTCTTCCAGACAACCTTTGGATGGACAGGATAAACAAAATCAAAAGACGGCGGTGTAAGAGTACCTACAGACATAAACAGAACCCACAAAATAAAATAAAATAATCATAATAGTGTCACGAAATAAATAACCAAATAACTTGATCTACAGTTTTATTCAAATTACAGGTAACGGGAGTTTATGTAATGTAGTTACTTTTTTTTGGAGTACAGATTGCTGTTATTCTAGATTTCAGACTTTTACTTACATTTGTGTTACTTAAGCTACACGCATACTAAATTACAGCACTGTGGGGTCACTGGTGTACCCTGTGAATTTTTATTTATTATTCATTACAGAATCAACAGTACTTGTTAACGATGTAAAAATTTTGTCACAGTTTAGTTTTTATAATGGCTCTACTCAAAAACTATAAAAAAATTACGAAAAATAAAAACGGAGTCTAAATATTCTAATTAATACCTTTCATTTGACGTCCCGCTTGACCAGTTAGCCTCATTTTCGTTTTTTTACCCCTCTTGAACCTCAATATCTCAACAACCCCCCATCATTTTTAGCTCATTTAGTCACACCGAAATTGTGCTATCACAACCTACCGATGAATTAAATTTCACGATGATCGGATCAACGCTTAACGCGAAAGTTATCCTCGGACAAACATACATACATACGTACAACGCCGATTTGCCCAAGTTAATTTAGAGATCTCGCTTCGCTCGATTAATAAAAAACTCGTGTCACGTTGTTTGCGGTTGCACTCCTCCAAAACGGATACACCGCTTTAAATGTTTTTTTTTTGTATATTTGGTAGGTAAAAGATAGAGTATGTTTTACCTTCCTACCCCTACCCCCCATTTTTAATCCAGATTTTAGTTATTTTGTATGAACGATATCCATATTATTTAACAGTCGTTCATTGACGTTAAGTCTTTTAAATGAAGTGTCGCGTCAGTTTAACAAGAGTATTTTATAGTAGTTTTTATCCTGAAGTTCCCACGGGAACGGGAAATTTCAAGCGTGCGAAGTCGTGTGCGGGTCAGCTAGTAATACATAATAAACGCACATTAGTCACGTTCTGACCCCAAATTTAAATTCCCTGTGTCGGAAGTTGAAGGGTTTTATATATTCACCATGCTTGGCGAGATCAGAGTCAGACGCTAGCCTATAATATAAAAAAATAATAAAAAATTGGAACCTCACGTAGGTACATTTGGAAGGATTTGTGGGAGACATTTGCCAAGCAATGGGCAAACATAATGTTTAATAACCTAACAATGCTCGTTTTTACTTAAAAAAATCTAAATCAAATCATAAAAATCTAAAAAATTCACCGATTTTATGTAAATAATTGTTTTTGATATATAATTAGAAAAATATTATTGTTACGAGCTGAGGGTTCGGGATAAAATAATTAAAATGAATCTAACCAAAATAACACTTTTATTCAACACTGAAATTATGAATACACGAACTTAGTCACAAGTAATCACAATACACTAATTCACCACACTATCGCACAATAAACCACTAAAAGTCACCGAAATGTTCGCACGTATAGCCAAATCCAGACTGCCTGCGCGGACGTCTCTACGCACTATTTATACCGTGCATTATTTCCAGAACCTTCTCGACGTTTCCACTAGTAACTAAAAAAGTGTAGGTATTTCAACCAACTACTATTTCTTATTCTGTGCAACTGTAGGTAAAAACGTGGTATGTATTAACTCGTGCGCGATAACTTGGGACCTGCTAGGAATGCGACTCCCCGACCGCTTCCTCTGCACTTCCCCGATGGCGCCCGTATTGTACCGTTCGCATCACTATTTTTTACTAGGGTTTTTAGTCTCGTACTGGCCTACGTCACGTAACGACGCGCTCTGGAATTCTTTTAGTTTTTGTTTGTGTTATTGTTTTGTTGTCTGGAAAAAAGAAGTCAACCATGTAGACAGGCTTCGACAAAAGTATTGGGACGATGACCTCTTACAAGAGACGAATGAATCACCTCTAGAAGGCATAAATCCACTAAGTAGTGACGAAGATGAGATAATGTAAAAAATAGATAAAATGAATGTATAAACTTAAATAAACAAATAAATAAAATATTTTATTTCAGACAACTAGAGTACATATCTTAAAACTAACATACACACAAAAAAAAAATATATATATAACAACAAAGAAGAACAGCTAAATATACAAAAATAAAAAATAGGCACTGGGTGAAAATAGAAAACACCATTTTGTGCCAAGGGTGACTAACTGAGGAAATTATTTCTTTAATTAATCACCCTCCGCACAAAACACTTCCAGAGCGGAGATGTGCAGCACTCAGCCACTGTCCTCAGGATGCTGTTGCGACAGCCACGAATTCTGCTCATCAGCGATGCCGTTTTTTTGCGCATGATGGCGTGAAAGCCATCTGTGTGATAGTAGGCAAACATCCCCGATGCACTGCAGTATCCGGGCAACCGCAACATCATCCGGAAGATGTTATTATATTGGATGCGTAGGTCCTCCAATGATCTTTTAGTATTTCGGACCCACAGACTTCCCGTGTAAAAGCTCTGACAGTACGCTTTAAAAAGCGTAACTTTAACTTGTTCAGTACAACGGGAAAATCTACGGGCCAACATGTTACCTCGGACCGCCAAGGCCCTACGCTCCCTCTCAACATCTGCATCGTCTTTAAGATCGTTGGCAAGAAAATGTCCCAGATATTTAAATTTCGTAACACGATTTAAGTTCAAGCCGTTTAGGGTTATATTCAGTGTATAACCGGGACATTTACCGGCGGCCTTAAAAACCATGTATTCGCTCTTCTTCGCATTATATATAAGCCCGTGCTCAACAGCATAGGCTTCACAGACCCTCAGTAATTCCCTGAAACCCCCCACTGTCGGGCTCAGCAGCACCATGTCATCGGCGTAACTAATGTTGTTGATGCTAACGCCGTTCATCCGGCAGCCGACACGCATGCTGCTCAGCCCGACGGTGAGGTCGTTTACATAGAGATTGAAGAGCTTGGGAGAACTCAACCATATAGGTTGGAGAGCGGGGTGAGACAGGGCCCCCCTGTCTCCCAAGCTCTTCAATCTCTATGCATTTGAGAGAGAATTGGCCCATCTCACATAGTTGGTCTGATTGTCATACCAAAATTTAAATATATTTTGGATTTTAGCCGGTATACCCAGGTCCCTCAACTTTCTCCAGAGCACATCATAAGACACAATGTCAAAGGCTTTGGAGAGGTCAAGGAAGCAGGCGTATATAGGCGTCCTACGGTCTGTATAATACTGGACGGAATGTTTGAGACTTATAATCGCACTTTCAGTAGAAAGTCCGGGCCGAAACCCGAACTGGGCGTCATGGAGATTTCAATGTTTTTCTAAGCAAGAATCAGGCAAACCGTCCAGTATTTTAGCAATTATAGTTGCCAGCGAGATTGGGCGGTAGTTTTTAATGTCTGCGACATCCCCAGTCCTGTTCTTTACAATGGGCACTACGATAGTTTTCATTAAGTCTGGTGGTAAGTAAGAGTGACTAATGCACATTTTGAAGAACACGGCTAAAATGCTCGGAAGGTGTACTCCCGCATGCCTCAAATGCTCAACACTGAGCCCGTCAGGCCTGGGAGACTTGCCGCCGCTCATTTTCCTCAGGACCTCCCTAACCTGTCTTGCAGTAAAAAGAACAAGCGGCTCATCGCCCGCACACCCAGACACATCCATCGAGGCAGATGAGGGTCCTAGCGGCGAGGACACTTAGAAGTGCTCCATGAACATATTAGAGATGTCCACAACTTCACTCATTCCACCCACACTCACCGGGAGGCTAGGCCTAATCTCCTGCTTTCCAGTAGCTTTCCAAAACTTACTAAAGTCATTTGCCGATCTGTGTTTAGCCAAAATGTCCATCTTTAGTTGCTCCTGGTTTTTTTGACACCAACTCAGGCGACTTTTGAAAAGTTTTTCGTGACTCGACCATTTCTTTATAAATCAGTCCTGAAGCAGGTCGGTTATATAATAACCAAATTTTAAACTTAAGCCTGGCCTCACGATGGGCCTCACCAACATGCTTATTCCATCCACACAGTTGTCTCTTCTTGGTATTTTTATTATTTGCCTTCCTACTGGTTCTCACGGCCGCGCTACACAAAGTATCAACAATATTATTATACATTTTGTCTAGAACAAGCGTATGTTCCGCCAAACCACATGACCCACGACTGCACTCCAGAAACTCAATAGGAAAGTCAATGTCACGAAGTCTATTGTGACACATCTCTTGGTATTTACCTATTTGAGACTCATTTCTCACTCCCCATATTATTGAGCTACGGGGCAAGGCGTGCGTCACTATTTTAGGAATCACAATATTTAAATTACATTTAACAAATATAGGTAGATGATCGGATACGAAAACATCTTCTATATTCATATTCACCTACCTCGACAACAATTTGCCAGGCCGACAGTGATACAACACAGTGATCTAGCCATCTCCTACAACCGTGGGCTTCGCTGACAAAAGAGTAGGTATCCGACTGCAGGCCTAGTTTTTCAAAATCAGCACAGATCCAAGATTGATCCAGACAGAAATTACACAGTTCGTCATAAAATAATTCGTAAGGGTGAGCGTTAAAATCCCCTAATATATATACACTTTCGACATCTCCGCTCGCTACAACTGCACTAATTTCACCCAGTACCTCAGAAAAAATTGGCAAATTATCCAGCGAGTCGGTTGGCATATATACCGAGAATATAATAATAGAACGCCCACTAATCGTAGCTCTGATGGCTACCAGACGGGCGCTATTACACTCTAGGACCGTTACATTTTCGAAAATGCCTTTCCTCCAAAGAATGGCCACTCCCCCATATGGTCTTCCCTTCAACAGACCAGCGGACGTGTCTACAGCAAATTTTCCAGTGTATTCAAAATTACTTGATATAGTTCCTAGCATTGGGACGTCATGGGGCAGTAGCCATGTCTCTTGAAGAGCCAATACGTCAGACACCTTACACATGTCCCGTATATTATCAATCGACCGCTTCAAAGATTTACAATTAAAACTAACGAAATTAAAATATTGGTTAGGGCTTAAATACATCAAATAAATTGTTAATTAACTTTAACTAAATGCTCTGGTGTAGGCAATTTGTACATGAAATACACAAAACGCCTGAACGTAATACCACTTGGCCACAGCTTATCGTTTAAAAACAAGTCTAATTTACACTTAGAAACGTACAGCTTATAGGCATTATATCTTTTAGTTTTCTTCATATTTATCATTTTAAGAGATACAATTTCGTTTGTTTTGTCTTTTATATAAGAAATAATATCCTCCTCCCTTGATTCTTTACAAACATTAGAAATTAAAAGCGGCACCTTAACATCAGCCGCTTTGAATTTACTGTCCGGTGCAGCACAACCCCTTTGGCCAATCAGTTTATAACGCTTAGCGGACTTACTTCTCACTACTTGCCATTCCGAGTTGCATTCCCCTACTTGGTTACACTTTTCACTGAGATCTGGAGCATGCATACCAACTCTCGCATCATATTTGTCACGCTGCGAAGCTATGAAGTCAGGCGCACGCGTAGACTCATGTAAAATAGACGATCTATTAGCGCTGATAGCAAGCGCACTCGACGCCGACGTGCGCGCGCAGGTAGCCGACGCAAATGTTTGTGAAGAAACCGCTGTATTCTCCGGTGGAGTCTCCACACACCTAGCTTCCGTCTCGCTTACACTCGCACTGACGCTGCACTCAAGGCTTGCCGGGCAGGTGCTCTCATTCATCCATGTTGACACCATGATGTGCGCAGGCGCCGTCTCTACGCGCTGTGTTGAGTCTGTCGCTTTATTTTTCACGCAAATGATGGGGGTAGAAATATGTTCCTCGCTTCTGTTCAAAGATGAATGTCTTACGAGCGCAGTTCGGTCATTAACCTTTACATCAGCTGATAATTGCGATGTTTTTATAGGCACATATTCAGGCACATAATGTAGAGCAATAGGACTACTATTACGTATGAAACTTTCTTGCAAACACGCTCCTCTTTTCTTGTTAACATTTGATGAGTAGTTATCAATAATAGATGCGTTTTTCATATATTCTACCTCTTGTTTTAGCATTTCAAACTGTTCTGATGTAACTACTTTCTCCTCCAGTGCACATATTTGATTTTTAAGGCACAGTATATCTCTTAGAAGCCCAGTAACATTTAGACTATCAAAGTTTACGGGGGGTAGTTTATGTAGTCTCCTAGCCACAAAAACTGGAAACTTCTCTGGATCAGAGCCTTTCATTAGGCCAATAATGTCATCTAGTTCTCTTGACATTTTCTTCTTCCCCTCTTTCCGACGCAGTGGCATTTTCTTTGCATTTGGAATAGCGTCAAAAAGCAGCGCTTTAGCCGTCTCAATATCTTCCGATGTGAAAGAGGTGGTACACAACTGGTGTATACTCTCTTCATCCATGAAGTCCATAACATTTTGCAAAAAAGCCAGAAGCTCACTGATTACAACGTTGCAGTTCGCACACTTCACAATATTAGAGGTCATTGTCCCTCGCAAATGAGTCACCGAGTTATCGATAATAAACACGTCCGCGTACTGCCGCACATCACGCACTATATTTCATCCCAAGAATTAGTTTTCTGAACAACGCACAACCCATATTTTTCCAACAAAATATTTTTATATTTTTTATCATTTTTATCACTCGATAAATCATAAAACATCGATCATTAAACATTGTATTTTTATTTAATTCAAATAGTGTAAAAAAGATTATATAAAAAGCAGCGTCCTCCCTGAGTAACATAATAAATTAGGTTAAAAAAAACAAAGACGAAGCCGCGAGCGGCTGCTTGTTATGTTCGCTTTTTTGCGGGCGGTACAAACACGCCAATATGACGTCACCGCGCTCAGGTCCCAACTTATCGCGCACGGGTAATAGGTATATTCCACACCAAGTTTTACCTTTTCTGTGACACAGTAGGTACAACTTATATAAATTATTCTGTTACAGCCTCGGCGTAACATTATTAATATTTTTTATCAAACAATTACGATTCGCCCGCCAATTTTATATAAAATAAATATATCAAATGAATAGTGGGATGCACCACTTTACTTGACAACTGTTTTGGTTTAAGTCCGTGATTTCACACCTACCGGCCCCCTTATTACCTAAGCCAAAGTGATCTCGTGTCGCTATTGCTAGTCAGACCATCCCTTTCACACGTACAGTACGTACATCACGTGTGAAAGGGATGGCCTGACTAGCGATAGCGATGCGACAGCAACCGGTCGCGAAACGCCCAATGACCTTTCACCAAAACCAGGATCTCCAAACACTGAATGTCTCTGAAAGCTCAAAACGGGAAACTGCCCCGCAATGCGTCTCTGAACCGCGTTCTCGCATAAGTCCTACTTTGTTTTTACAGGAGGATGACTACTCAGAAGGTTGGTAATGCTTAATACACCCCAAAACGAAACGTCAGTGCAGATCTTATTCTCTAGACTCATAATTAGGGTACCTCATTCCCGAAATATCTCCAACTTGTTCAACGAACCAAATTCACGCTCGGCCATCCTTATTGATATTGTCTGGGGTTAATTGAATGCGAACAAAGAAGGCACAATATTAGAGTCCTAATTAATTCAATACACGAAGTTCAGCGTCAGTAGTGTATCAGTAACTATAGTTTATATTTATACTTATCGCGCTTTTCGTGCAACCGCAGCTTAGTTGAGATAGCTGTATGAAGTCAGTGTGTATTCAAAGGATCTTTGTATAGGTATATGTATTTTTCACTTGTAAAACTCCAAGTTTTTTACCATCGATTGTGTCGCTGCTTTCTATCTTTAGTTAAACCCTGATATTATAAACACAAACATACAGTTTTAAGTTAAAATTATAATGTAATATACAACATAATCATGCTTACCATCAGGCGAGATTGTGGTAAAAAGTATCATATCACACTAATATTATAAATGAGAAAGTTTGGAGGTTTGTTTATTTATTTAAGTGTAATTTGTTTGTTCGTTTGTTACTCCATCACGTAGTAACGGTTGAATCGATTTCGATGAAATTTAGTATGTAGGTAGGTTATAACCTGGATTAACACATAGACGATTTTAATCCCATAAATCAGGTATCATGGGATAATAATGAGGTATCAAGTTAAGTTGCAAGAGCGAGTTTAGCTTAATTTCTAGGTTTTCTAGGTTAGTAGTGTAACACGTACGAAGTAGCGGGGAACAGCTAGTAATTTATAAAACATACAATTCTATCGTACACACAATTAAATAACAAATTTGATCATCATCATCATTTCAGCGTCAACATTGGAATCTCCCTTAAATTTTTGGAGCGTCTAATATTGAGCGGTCTGCATCAAACGACTCCCAGCTAGTAGGCCTAAGATTTTCAAAATCATCTCAATTATTACGAACCAGACGGGATTAGAAATCGCATCCTATCCCTTGATAATGCTATACCAATGTCGCCACGGGTTTGAGCAGTGCAACATTATAGCTACTCACTACTCAATGCCTAGCTATAAATGCAAATTATGGCTCAAAAGTTGGTTGCTTTGACTACCTTGAAACTGAGAGTCTGTTAATACTATCATAAGGTATGTATGATAGGTCAATACACTATAAACTCACCCATTTATTCGTATACACAAACTGACACCCTAACACACACTCACATCACACACCCACTTTCACACACTCACACCACACACTCTTTCACACACAAACACTCAATACACAGCCTCGCATGCACATTGACAAACACTATCTCACACACGCACACACACACAACTCGCACTCAAATTACGCAACGAACACACTCCCACACTTACACATACATTCATTTAACATTCCTTTATGAAGCATAGTCCGGAGGGAGGTATAGGTACGCCATCATACAGGTCCATCCTAGTTTGGGTACCTACGAGTATGTTTTCCATCCTGAACTGTATTATACCTAGTAAATCATTGTAATTTTTTGTTTGTGAAATACTTAAGTTTGTTGCTGAATAAATAAATGATTATTATATAAAGATATTTTTTTATGGCTGAAAGCGCTAATATTTATCCGTCAGTGTTAGATAAAACACTTTAAAAATGAGCAAGCTGTTTGCGACGTGACTACGTTCCTTCAGGATTAATATTCTCACGGGTGCGCTCACAAATCAAATTGGGAACAAATTGGTCCGACCTGACGATAGCAGTCGATGTGTTTTTCTATTTTCTGATATGCGACGTGATCTAGAGCTTTCTTACGCGCGTCAAGATAAACTGACTTTTCGATTTTGATCGATGTTAAATATTCGAAACAAATGTTTGATTTTTAAAGCATCATAATTTCGTCAATTGTTATTCGTTTTACAACCTCCGTGGCGCAGTGGGCAAAAAGCCGACTGAGACGCATGAGGTAGCGGGTTCGATTCTCACCGCGGAACAAATGTTTGCATGATCTACAGATATTTGTTCCGGGTCTGCATGTTTTTCTATATATTATAAGTAGGTATTTATAAAATCATAATATAAGTATTCTATCAGTTATCTGGTTCCCGTAATACAACCTATGCTTAGTTTGGGGCTAGATAGCGCTGTGTGAAATGTCCAGCAATATTTATTTACTTATGTAATTAATTAAATTTTCATCAACCATGCTCTGAAAGTTCATCATTGTAAACTCGATATCGACTCAGTAAACGCGATTTACGACCCTAAGACCGTAAGTAAATAGAATGAAGCTCATTGTATTCATACGAGTAGTAATAGCTTACTATGTTTATTTATATATAGTAAAACCGGCCAAGTGCGAGTCGGAATCGCGCACAAAGGGTTCCGTACCATTATCTATAAAGACGGAAAAAATCAATAAATCAAGTTTGTTGTTTGGGAGCCCCCCCCCCCCCCCGTAAATATTAATTTTATTTTAATTTAATTATTTATTATTCAAGTGAATAATATTATTCAATATTCTGTGAATATTTCAAGCCTTTACCTGTTGCCGTTATCAATACCGAGCAAAAAAATCACGTTTGTTGTATGGGAGCCCCTAAATATTTATTTTATTCTGTTTTTAGTATTTGTTGTTATAACGGCAATAGAAATACATCATCTGTGAACATTTAAACTGTCTAACTATCACGGTCTGTCTAACTAGTCTAGTTTTGGCGATGCGTGCGAATATTTCGGTGACTTTTAGTGGTTTATTGTGCAACAGTGGTGTGAATTAGTGTGTTGTGATTACTTGTGATTAAGATCGTGTATTTATCGTTTGAGTGTGGAATAAAAGTATTATTTTAGCTCGTATTGTTTCTCTTTGTTTGTTTTTTTACCATTTCACAAGTTAACGGCGGCACCGATTTCAATGAAGTTTGATATTAGAGATATATTATTACCGGGATTAAGACATAAATTACGGACTGCGCAATTCAGGTATAAAGAGAGTTTTTAAAAACATAACATTTAAATAAAAAGCATTACACGTTTTTATTTTACCTTGTTCAAGGCTTTGTTATTTTATTTGTTTGAATAAAATACTTACATTGTATATAACGTCCACGTGGATACGTTCAAGTTGTTTACATAAATATTGCTTGTTTGTCGGAACAAAATTAATTCTTTCACGAATTCGCAGAAAATTCCTATGCTGAATAAACCTAATAAAAAGTGACAGGTAAAAAGCAATAAACTCAGATAACTCAGACCTCATAACGGTAGTTAATCACCTCATTCCCTTATCTTCTTATAGGTACTTATCTACAAATATTTGTTACAGTTCTGGTTATTTATTTATTTTCTATATATTTTATGTATGTATTTACAAAAAAAAATGTGTATAGGTATTCTATCAGTTACCTGGTTCCCATAGTACAAGATCTGCTTAGTTTGGGGCTAGATAGCGCTGTGTGAAATGTCCTGAAATATTTATTTATTGATTTATTTATAGATAAGATTAGATTAGATAATTCTTAATTGCAAACCACAGCACAAATGAAAAATAACAAGGTAACGTCAGTGCGAGGCGAGGCGGTATTGGGAGCGGATCGCACTCACCCTGATGAAGGTTCGCGAATTGAACCGAAACATTCTCGGTCGAAGCACCGATAAAACCGTACGTGATTAATCTCGTATTTATAATAATGAATAACAACGTATATCTATGGATACAATTGGCGGTGTTATCGCTAAATAGCGATGTCTATCAGACAACCTTTGGATGGTATGGAATGTGTGGACATTACCTGGGGTGTATGGTTTTATATCTGTATCTGTCTGTCTCTATATATAATTGTTTAAATTTTCTTTGCTTTTAATTACTTATTTTACTTAGTTTTAAGCCTAAATTATTGTTATTGTTAAGACGAGACGTTTAGAACGATGCATCTTGCTTTGTTGTCTGAGGAGGTGGACGTTGAAGCTACTCCACAATATTTAAATTTTTTGCAGTTTCATCGTGCTATCAGTAATCTGTTTGTACTAGTTAGTTATGATTTATAACTAAGTCGGATTATATGCAATATCAAAATGCCAAAATATGAATGCAAATATGCACTAAAAAAGGGCGAAATATGCATAAGATATGCACAATCAAAAAACATTGGCAAATAGAGTTTACATTTGTTATTAACACATTATAATTAAAAATTATTGGCCTTTATAGTTTTTTAAATAATATTAATATTTAATAAACTATTAATTAGTATTACATAAATAATAAACATATTTATAATTATAATTCTTGTGACAGTAAACATGTGTGTGCGAGGCGGACGTGTCGACGGATGTGTCGACTACTTAATACAACATGCCATACACGTATATCTAACTATTGAAATATCAATATCAATGAAAAAGTACCAAAATATGCAAAAACCCTATAAAAATAGAATTATATGCATTTGCATATGCAAACATGCAAATGCATATAATCCGATATTTAGTTATGAATAATCCAATTTGAATTTGAATGGTGTACCAAACATATACATGTACATACATACTAATACTTATGATATAAAAATCTTTACATAATATAAAATTAAATCACTTCAGCTGTCTGTTACCTTAGATCTTTTAAGCAACTCAACGAATTTTAATGTAGCTTTTAGTAATAGATATAGTGATTTAATCAGTGTGTGTTACCAGTGATGACATATGGAACCGAGACGAGACCGACCGACCGAGATATACCTTAGCAATAATTTCTTTGCTCTGTTAAATGAAACGTATTAATAATTAATGTCCTTCACTATTGGCCTTATGAATAAGCTCAGAGTCGCTCAACGAGCTATGGAGAGGGCTATGCTCGGGGTTTCTCTACGGGATCGAATCAGAAATGAGGAGATACGTAGGAGAACTCAAGTCACCGACATAGCCCTATGGATTAGCACGTTGAAGTGGTAATGGGCAGTTCATATAGCGCGCAGAACAGATGGCCGATGGGGCCGGAAAGTTCTCGAATGGAGGCCACGGACGGGCAAGCGCAGCGTAGGACGTCCACCTACAAGATGGGAAGACGACTTGGTAAGAACCACAGGTCGGCGTTGGATGCAGGCCGCTTCCAACCGCAGTTCCTGGAGATCAATGAGGGATGCCTTTGTCCAGCAGTGGACGTCCTATGGCTGATATATGATGGTGATGATAGTGATTCAAGAGGAAGGTTAATACGTATAAAACATACATAGTAACTGCGAAAGTAACTATTTGTTTGTTAGTTACCTTTTCATAACTAAACGGCTGAACGGAATTTGGCAAGTAGATAGATTATATCTTGGGGAAGGACATAGGCTAATGTTTACCCGAGTGCGCGAAGGAGGGTAATGTTTTTATTGAAATACCATGTATGCAAAGCCGCGGGCGGGTCAGCTAGTGACAAATGAAATAAAAATAACATAAATTAATGAGTGTAAAATAAAACGACTCGCAACAAGTATGCGATAAAATAGAATAAAAAACATTAAATCGAAAACCATTCGTTTGTTCTACAAAACTATATGCATATATTACCTTAGTGTACATATTTATTTATTAATTTTTTAACAGTTGCACAAAAGCCTCATGCTCTACAAACAGTTAATTCAAAAGGTTTCTTCATACGTTCATTGTACCCATCTCTCTAAAAAGGTATTTTTGGAGAGAAAAATACAATGGTTTTCGTCCTAGACCCAACAAACCGCTAAGAAATCATAAATCGTCAATCCTTAGGGAAATGCGGTAACCGCATATTACAACATACTTTCATAAGAAATGGACTCTCGAAAAAGGTCTTTGTGGACGCAAACGGCTCACTCGTGAATCGTCCCAGTAGGCCAGTAGGCCAGTCGTAATGTAGGCCTACCACAGTAACTGCAGAAAAGGGTTTTGCCTTGAGTCATTTTTCGGAAGAAGGAGGGCACTTGTCGACCGTCTCGAGCACGGCAATTGCGAGAGTGAACGGCAAGAAACGTTGACACTTCCTTGACAGTAGTCTACAACACCGAGCACGATAGCTATCATTTTATCTATCTTTGACATTTAAGGTTAGACAACTTTCTTTTGAAATTGTCTAGGGCTTGCAATGCCTAGACAACTCAAAAAACCGTTAAAATTATAGCTTGCAGAGAGAGGTAAGGAACGAAAAACTACTTACTAGCGATACGAAAAATTAAAACGCTGGACTATAGTAGAAGGAATTCTTTTCTATTAGCCAAAGAAGATTTACGAAACTTTTATGTCTGATTTTTTTACTGTTGGATGACATAGTCAAGGTCGCAGGCCGTACATGTGCATAGACATGCGCGTACGACAATCTCGAATCAAGTCGGTCAAACACCTTCCTATTTCAATTATTCCTTCGTTTCAGTTATTGTCCATATCTACTGAATTACCGGCTCAATATGAATAAGAATGATTACTTTCCATCCAAAGGTTGCCTGGATGAAATCACTTTCAGCAATAAGAGGCTGCTCATTGTACTATTTTTTTTTGTCTAGCCTACATTTTCCCACTGCTGGACAAAGGCCTCTCCCAACTCCTTACACCTATCGCAATCCTTGGCAGATTCCCACCAATCCTTCTCGAATCTACTGATGTCATCGCGCCAACGCTTTCGCGGCCGACCCCGACGTCGCTGTTCATCCTCCGGTACCCAAGGCGTTACGATGTTGGCCCATTTCTCCGGAAGCATTCGACTTACGTGCCCGTCCCAATCCCACTTGAGCTTCGCGGTTTTGTCTCCCACATCGGCAATGCCAGTTAATGTACGAAGCGTGGTATTCCTCACCCGATCGGTTCTCCGGAATCCTAGGTCGCTGCGTTCCATTGCCCTTGGGCAAGTTTTGAGCTCGCATTGTACTATATTTAGCTATAGTTATTATTATAAGTATTATTGGTGTAGAATAAAGCAATATTCTGTTCTATTAATTTATTTTAACAGAACTGATCAAAACTGGTGGTAGAGCTTTTGTGAACGGGCTCGAGGAAGTGGGCACCACCGCCTTACCTTTATCTGCCGCCAAATAGCAGTACTTGTGCTGCTGTGTTCCCGTTAGATAATAATGGTATGTTCCTGTAATTACTGGCACATAGGCATAACAGCTAAGTCCTATAGTATGGAAACGTATTCACATAGAGATGAAGACAACATAATAGCTTGTTTTGAATTCTATGTGGATATCCATGGGCTGCAGTAGCCAATTAACATCTGGTGGACTGCATGCTTGTTTGCCATATAAGTAGCATAAAAAAACTGATGTACATATGATAACATATGTCGACTTCTTATTCTTTCGTGTCAATAGCTTACAACGTATTTTGCAATTTTTATAATAGATTTATTTGAGTTTATATATTTGTAGAACCTGGCCACGTTTATGTCAACTATTGAACAAGGTTTCCTTGGGGTTATACTATTATTTTTATTGAAATAGCATTCTTTAAAATATCTAAAACTCTTCTTTAATTAACTCTACTTAGGGGTCTAAAAGCCGTGTCAAGATTGTGTATTTATCTTCTCTAATGTTTAAAATTATCGTGTCACAATGTTCGTAACAAAACTCCTCCGAAACGGCTTGACGGATTCTTATGAAATTTTTTGTGTATATTCGGTAGGTCTGAGAATAGGACGTGAACTATTTTTCATACCCCTTTGTGATAAGGATGGTCCACTCCAAATTTTTATATTCTTATTTTTATGATTCGGCAATAAAAATATATACCTATACAACCATAAATGTTCACCGTTCTACCACCAACCCCTATACTTTAATAGTGATATTAGTACTTAAATAATTTTCTACTTTGAATATAGAGATAGTTGATTAAAGTGCACAGAAAAGAAAATTGAAAAAAAAAATTAACTCAACTTAGCAACACGAAATGTATTGATTCTGAGGCGGTACAAAGTTTGCGGGGTCAGCTAGTTTTTAGGGTTCCGTACCCAAAGGGTAAAACGGCACCCTATTACTAATACTACCCTATTACATGCTCCGCTCTCTGTCTGTCTTTCCGACTATCACCAGGCTGTATCTCATGAACCGTGATAATTAAACAGTTGAAACTTTTACAGATGATGTATTTCAGTTGCCGCTAAAACAACAAATACTAAAAACAGAATAAAATGAATATTTAAGACGGGGGAGGGGGGGGGGGGGGGGGGGGGGGGGGGGGGGGGGCTCTCATACACAGGTACAACGACAACAGGTAGACACTTAAAATATATTTACAGAATATTTAGTTTTATATATACACTTTAAAAATAAATAAATTAATTAATATAAAACAAATATTTAAGGGGGGCTCCCATATAACAAACGTGATTTTTTTTTGCCGTTTTTATAGATAATGGTACGAAACCCTTCGTGCGCGAGTCCGACTCGTACTTGGTTGGTTTTTGTATAATTTTTTGTTTTGTGTTATGATATAGACAATTGTTATGACCACTACTCAGCTGATGGTAAGTGATGTTATTTTGTAAGAATATGTTTGCTTTGTACCAATCCTAAATAAATAACAATGTGAATGATATCATGCATCTTATCACTTAAAGTTTTGTAGGAACTACGAAATAAATCTAGTGTGATAATCGATCATATAATTTGGAACAACAAGGCCACTGATTCAGAAGTTCACGACGGCGAACGTTTGAGGTGAATTGAGAAGGATTACCGTCGGTCTTGATAGATGGTGTGGGATTTACTTGGTGGTAGATACTCTGCCGCAGGTACTGTGTTATCCATACTCAAGATTAGCAAGTACCCCTGACCCATGTGCTTATGGATAGAATTAATAAACCTTGCAGATTGGCTGTCAATTATTTGTACCAAATGTTTTTCGAAATTAGTTCACGTGTCATGTTTCGTATCCCAAACGAAATATAATTATTTTGGACAGTTGTGTTTGTTTGCGGCGTCAACGTTCCAGCCGTTCTCGAACCGAACGGTTTGATACGTGACGATAGTAAGAGGCCTGACGGTATGACTCTTGTACCTTGGGAGAAGGATAGGTCTTTGGTGTGGGACGCCACGTGCGCCATCTCATCTGTCGGATACAGCAATTGGGGTCGATGCGGCGGCAAATTCAGCCGAAGATCTGTGTGAAAACCCTGTTTCACAACGATATGATTTATACATAACTGTGGTATTATACAGTATAGAAGTCAAAAATAAAAATAAAAATAACTTCGCGAAACCATGGTGACTTTTCTACGGAACATCTAGGTTCCGCGGAACTCACTTTAAAAATCGCTGAGGCAGAGTACTTATTCAGGTGAATAATGTTAGAAATAAGCGTGGCTGGTACAAAACTACGACGTAACTGGGCCAGATAAGTTCTCCACCTATTTGCCTTACTCAGTGACAGACAAACTTTGTATTCTAACTGCCAAATAACGTACCGCAGTCAGAACTTAAGGCGCTAACCGTAGCCGATGACCTTGAGCGAATGGGCGTAGCTATTGTTTCGGCCCCGCACCAACCGCACCTTCCGCCGCACGCATCTAACCGACCAGAAAATAGGTGAGCGCGAGGCAGATGAGCACAACCCTCCCGTACGACAGTCAGCGGTACACTGCCGCCCGTCGACCGCGCAACCACCTTCTAAGGATACGCCCGCTAATTATTCGGAAATATTTATAATAATTAATTGACAACACAGCATCATATGTTCAACTTGAAGGTATAGTTTTTGCCCACATTAAGATGAAAGAAAAATTACAAAATTGTACGTCGTTTAGAGGTTGAATCAATTTGAAAGTCGAAAACAGCTAGATTATGTAATTTTATTTCTTATCGTAAATAAACAGGTAGAACTTTTTTGTATGTTCACTTTGCACATAAAAGGTCAATGAATGGCATATATATTTTTTGAGCACATAAAACTGATTCCTCCCTGAGGAGAAAGCCTCTAAATAAGACCAATCAGCCACTATATTCGCCTTAACACGCCCTCTGGCTCTTACGCACTTTGTCACGCAGCAGTTCACATGTAAGTTCCGAAAAACTAAGCAATCTGACTCCTCACGGCCAAACTTCTCAGGCAAAGTTTCTGTAGCAAACTTACCCCAATTTCTATAAATAATGGCGCAATATTCGGCCGCTTTCATTCCAGTTCTTGTGCAATATTTTTCTTTTGTTTCACCCTCTAAAGAAACCTGTGTCACTGTAATCAACTTTCGATGTGAAATCCACTTTATCACGTTGGAGTTAAGTTTAATCAATTTAGACTTCGATTGTACGCTACCATTTCTTCATAAGTGTCAATATCGCTTTAAAATCACACTTCACAATAACTTAATATCTGCGAAAGTTTGGATGTAACGGCTGAACTGATTTCGATGAAATTTAAGGTACTTAAATCATAACCTGGATTAATACATAGGCTACTATTTATTCCATAAATCAGGTCCTATAGGATAAAAATGGGGTGTCAAGTCAAGTTGCAACAGCGAGGTTAACTCTATTTCTAGGTTACCTACACATTTAGTAATGTAACACGTATGAAGTCACGGGCAACAGCTAATTTAAAATAAATTATTGTTTTTTTGATACTACCTGGAGATGCAACAAGCCTATGGCCTTTATCAAAGTATTGCCTCCTAGGTCACGCACCTTTGAAACGTGCCCTTCATGCCCTGTCCATCAACTTGAGGCATACAGGTGTAAAGGCTCATGTGCCTGTAATTTCACCAGAAACCATACCCTTCATACCGAACCACAGAATCGCTGTGTTGCGGCAAAAATAGGTATGATGTTAGTACTTCCCCGGGCGAGCCCTCTCACAAGGAAATCTACTACTCTTGAAAATAAAATAAGCTTTTTAGAAAGAGTTTGTTGAGTTCCTACCCAGGCTTCAAATGATAGATTCGGTATGTGGCAGAGTGGACTGTATTTTCTTTCTTCTTAGTTGCTAGGTAACAAGATAAAACGTGTACTTGATAATCACAATTTTTCTTTTTTTTCAAATGGACTTATCTCGTTGTTGGCCTCTGAAGCCGTTGCAGCTTAACCGAGCTTTTGGCGAGCGCAGAAGGCGCTCAGCCCTATAATTTTATTTTTGATGAGGCAACTAGCGCAAGGGCACCACTTAGGTACGAACCTCGGCTTGGGCTGTTGCCGGGACAGGGATAGGAGAGAAACACCCGGGTACGTGCTTGTACCTCGTGTAGGCGGCGACTAAAGGGACTCGTCGACCTCGCCGGTGAGGTCGGTGTATTTGTGGAGTGTTTTCTCTGTCTAATGTGGATGACTCTTCCGCATTAGCGGAAGTGATTTCGTCATCCGGGTCTCCGAGAACGTGTCTCGGACGACGGAGGGTTTAAAAAATCACAATCTTTCGTAAAATCCGTTCTATACTTACATAAAATTAGGTCCTCGCCCTAGCTGTGGTGCGGGAAGCGTAATTTACATTTTCACCAAAAACATTTATTATCGAATTCTCTAGAACAAAGTTAGACAGATACACATATAACTACGTATAGCTATACCTTTTCTTTTTCGCCCGTTAACGAAGCTTCTAGAAAATCTAGACAGGGACGCATACAACTGCCTATAGGTATCCCGTTCTTGACTGTACGTTACAGAGTGCGTCTGGCCATCGTTCCTATTTCTGGCACCAACCAGTATATTGCTGTTTTCCTGTTTGAATTGGGTGCCGGTAAGATTTCAGGCACATGAGACTTTAAACCTATGCGTGACAGGTTGAAAGGCGCAAATCAATGCAAAATAGGCAGTCTTTGTTGAACGTAATCTACCATGTAGTGCAGTTGATAAAGGCAATGGTAATCGCATAACATTGTCGGCTGGTGCCGTTACATCATCTTATTAAAGACTAGCTGACCAATCCGCAGCTTTGCACGCGTAGTTTTTAAATAAAAACGTTACCCTCCTTCTGCGTAGTTAGGTAAAAAGTAGTCTATATCACCCGGCGATAGGTAGCTTCCCAACAGTGAAAGATTTTTTTAAATCAATACAGTAGTTTCGGAGCCTATTCAAAACAAACAAACAAATCTTTCCTCTTTATAATATTAATATGGATAAAACCGGCCAAGTGCGAGTTGGGCTCGCGCACGAAGGGTTCCGTACCATTATCTATAAAAAACGGCAAATAAACACGTTTGTTGTATGGGAGCCCCCCCTTAAACATTTATTTTAATCTGTTTTTAGTGTATTTTAATATAGCGGCAACAAAAATACACCATTTGTGAAAATTTCAACTGTCTAACTATCACGGTTCATGAGATACAGCCTGGTGGTAGACGCACAGACAGACATACAGACAGACTGCTGAGCCTGATTAATAGAGTGCCGTTTTACCCTTTGGGTACAGAACCCTAAAAAACGTAAAGTCGGTATAATTTGATTCAAAGTGAAACTGCTTATTTCTTGTACTGTTATGTCATCCCTCCTGATTCGATGGTTTTTGCGAGCGTCCCGCACTTGCAGTAACTCAGTTAACGGCGATTCCATTAAGGTCCAATTCGTTTCTGTTATTGTTTCTTCATTGACTCGACTCCGTACAATAACCTAGGGTTCGTCTTTACTACCTAATTTGAGGCCCAGATCTTTTGTGTATTCAGTAAAATAGTTTTGTATTTTTTTGTCTAGTAGACAAATAGATAGATAAATCTTTATTGAATTACCACACAAGCAGAAATAATACAAAAATGAGTACTAGGCTAGAACAAATTAGGCAATAAAATGGGCGGCCTTATCGCTGAAAGCTATCTGTTCCAGGTATCCTTTGGATGGAGCAAAATTTAGAAAGATACGGAGTGCGATGTACTTTGGAGGATACATTTACACTTCTTAGGCTCAGAATAGATAAAATCCCAGAACAAGTGAACGCGCCTAATACTTAAACGTCAACGTCTACTACAAGTAGAGTACTCCGCCATTAGTCAGTCTGTGACCATCGTCACGCGTGACGTGTTTTACAGTGTTGAATTTAATTGGATTAGGCCGATATTTGTCGTCCCAACGTATAAAAATTCAGCTGGGCTCAAAAAAAAATAAGATGGGATCACATTTCATACGTAAGTAGCGAATTTAGATGTTGTGTTATATGTTTATTGAGTACATTTTTTGGTTTTTAATTGTCGTAAATAATGATCCTCGACTTTGCTGATGTTGCCAAATATCGAGTGTTATTGTTTTCCTTACTCTAGAATCCTGAGATTAAAAACTTTAAAAACAATCTCCCAACAAACAAAAAAAACTTTTAAGTCGATTTACGGAACGATGTCTAAACGTATTTAATGGCTCAATGTGATTTTTCATTGAGCCATTAAATACGTTACACGTTACGTAATACGTACAAAAGTACTTCTCAAATCATACAAATATGTCAAATTTAAACATGTATAGTCGCTAAATACGTTTAGGGATTGTACCTACTGTGCGATGTGAGGTACTTATTTGGACGATTGACCTAGTTACTGGATATTTACTTATTGTATTTCAGGACATTTTAAATTAAAACAGATGTATGTCTTGTTACCACAATGCGTGTAATGGCGTATAAATTTGTACAAAATTCGAGGAGCGGGTAAAAGGAACATTAATATAACAACCAATAGAAATAAGGTTCACGCCATTAAACAATCACGTGATGGTGGCTTGCGTGGATTGGTAGAATAACAACATCGTAAGGAAGAACAATTGAGCCTTGAGTTTAGCGTAATCGCGAACAGGGATCGTTTTGCAAAACGGCCTTGGTATTTGATTAATAAAATAGTGCCATAGTTCAAATCATACAAATATATCAAATTTAAACATGTTTAGTCGCTAAATACGTTAAGGGATCGTTTTGCAAACCAGCCTTGATAATTATTATACATTCATAAAATAGTGCCATAGTTACATTAGTTATATCTTACCAAAAGTATTTACCCCAAAATGGGTATATAATGACTAGCAACACTACGCGGGTGGGTGTGAGGGGGGCGCGGTACGCGGGATTCGTTTTATGTACTTAGCGTACGGCTTGCAATCACAGCTGAATTTCTGTTCTGGTGTTTTATCAATTCTGTGTTCTTAGGTATAAAGATCATGTAGATGAAACAGCTTATTGTATCACTTAAATTAACATTGTTCTAACTTACTTAATTTCTTTGTTTCATAGTAAGGCATTTTCTATCTAAGTAAATACGTATAATAATAATAAGAGACGAAGTCACAACAAACTAAAGTTTAAACAAACGAATTCAAAGCAATTACAAGCACGAGCTGCGGTACCGTAAATTAATCTGCGGCAAGTGTCGAAGTACTGTCGATTGCAACTGTTGCCCACCGACGAAGTAATTTGAATGTCAAAATAGTGTCATGAAGTGCACTTGAGTGGACCAAACAACTATCGTACTCTATTGACTGACTTGTGGTTCGGGAACTTGCCATACGTTTATTCACGTAACTTTATGTCACATGCGCATTGTATATTTACAAAGTGTCTTTATTAGCAATCTAAATTTAAGTCAGTCGTTTACTCATGTATTGTGGGCTAGCGCTAAGGTAAATTTATCATACATTTATACAAAAACACTCGTATATACATCTCAATCACACTAATATTATAAATGTGAGAGTTTGGATGTTTGTTTATTTATTTGTTATCAAGTCGTAACGGCTGAACCGATTTCGATGAAATTTGACATATGTATACGTAGATGTATCCTGGATATTCTATATATTTACATATTCTATATATCAGTGCCCATGGGCTAAAAATGGGGTGTTATGTCAAGCTGCAACAGCAAGTTAATCTCTATTTGCATCTGCAACAGGTAAGAATTTTATAAACGATACGGAAGAATATGTTGAGTAACCAATTTTTTTAATTATATGCTTGCGTCGACCACAATCTCGCCTGGTTGTAAGCGATGATGCCGTCTACGATAGACCAGGATCTTATTACTTGATTTAATAATATGTTTCTTGTGCCTGTCTGCCCACGACCACGACTGTTGCAACATAGTCGTCGGTATTACAAAAAAAGACCGGCCAAGTGCGGGTCGAACTCGCGCACGAAGGGTTCCGTACCATTATCTATAAAAACGGCAAAACATCACGTTTGTTGTATGGGAGCCCCTCTTAAATATTTGTTTTATTTTATTATATTATTTATATTTAAAGTGAATATATAACTTAATATTCTGTAAATATTTCAAAGACCTGTTGCAGTTATCAATACCGAACAAAAACAAGCAAAAAAATCACGTTTGTTGTATGGAAGCCCCCCTTAAATATTAATTTTATTCCGTTTTCAGTAATTGCTGTTATAGCGGCAACAGAAATACATCATCTGTGAAAATTTCAACTGTCTAACTATCACGGTTCATGAGATACAGCCTTGTGACAGACGGACAGACAGACAGCGGAGTCTTAGTAATAGGGTCCCGTTTGACCCTTTAGGTACGGAACCCTAAAACAAAGGTATATACCCGATAAAATCAGTAACCCGTATAAATCAGTAATTACCTAGTCAGGTCATAAGTATTGTCACACAGTAAAAACTATTCTTTTAGAATGCTGGCCACAAAAAAGTTTATAGAATTCGAATTTCGAATTGTTTATGAAAATAAAAATGTATACTTTTTAGAATTTTACTAATTTTTAAATATGGAGTGGACGCTTAAAGAAGACCGTGTTGCAGTTATTGCGTTGCATCGTTGCGGTTACGTGCCAATTCAAATTTTTGACATACTGAAAAATTTGAATATAACCAAAAGATTCGTTTATCGTACCATCAAACGATACAATGAAGACTCTAGTGTAGAAGTGGTCGCCCTCGGTCTGTTAGGACTCCAGCAGTGATAAAAGCTATGAAGGCGCAAATTCAAAGAAATCCCAAACGTAAGCAGAAACTGTTGGCCCTTCAGATGGGGTTAAGCAGAACCACGGTGAAAAGGGTGTTAAATGAAGACTTAGGCCAACATAGAGCGAAGAGCACACAAGACTGGCTGGCGGCGCGTGAAATCGACTTCATCCGGCACGAAGACTGGCCCTCCTCCAGTGCAGATTTGAATCCGTTAGATTACAAGATATGGCAACACTTGGAGGAAAAGGCGTGCTCAAATCCTCATCCCAATTTGGAGTCACTCAAGACATCCTTGATTAAGGCAGCCGCCGATATTGACATGGACCTCGTTCGTGCTGCGATAGACTACTGACCGCGCAGATTGAAGGCCTGTTTTCAAAATCACGGAGGTCATTTTGAATAAACTTTAGTGTCATAAGAATCTATGTTTTGTTAAGTTCATTTTGGTATATAAATGGTTACATAATGAATAAACTTGTTTCAATTATTTTATATTAAACATGTGACAGAATTTATGACCTGACTAGGTATATACAGTGATCGCGAAAGTGTGAAAAATACGACCGCGATCTATGTATGTACAAGTCAACTTCTCCAGATTTCCAGGTTGAAGTGTTCAAGAGCACCAGTCAACGCACTAAGTATATTGAGCAGAAATTGCTCTCTGGTTGACTCGTTGCGTCAATTCATTGGCATAAGGTCACTGAATAAACTCTTAAAACTTTCCGATTCAACAGACAGTTTGAAACATTTAAGCTGATTCAGTACATCACTAGTAAAGTGTCACTTGTACAAATATTTATCAGTATCTACTCAAATTAAATTTAACAAATGACAAGCCGACCAATCCGCAACTTCGCACGCGTAGTTTTTCAATAAAAACATTACCCTTCTTCTGCGCAGTTGAAAAGTAGCCTATGTTACTCAGGGATAATGTAGCATTCTACTGGTGAAATAGTTTTTGAAATCGGACCCGTAGTTTGTGAGTTTATTCGTTACAAACATACAAATCGTTCCTATAATACTAGTGGTTCGCCCCGAACTAAGATCTCGCGAGTCTCTCAAAACAAAAAAAAATATTTTCTTAGGACGACTCGCAACGATGCCTAAACGTTAACAATTTACTTGACCTACAGTTTCATTTAAATTACAGGTAACGGGAGAGCATGTATTATGGTTATCCTTTTTTGGGGTACAAATTGCAGTTATTTTAGATTTCAGACCTTTTGCCTATATTTGTATCACTTAAACTACACGCATACCAAATTACAGTACGGTGTACCCTGTGAATTTTGTCAGAATTCAGTTTATATTAGAGCTAATAACTCAAAAACTATAAAGAATTTACTAACAATAAAAACGGAGTCTAAATTAACTAATAAACACCTTTCATATGACGTCCTATTTGACCTAATAGTCTCATTTTCATTTTTTTTACCAAGGGTTCAAGAGGAACCCCAATATCTCAACAACCCCCAAACATTTTTAGCTCATGTAGTCACACCAAAATTGTGCCATCACTACCTATCCATGTATCAAATTTCACGATTATCGGATCAACGTTTCGAAAGTTATCCTCGGACAAACAAACATACATACAATGCTTATTTGCCAGTCTATTTAGAGATCTAATTTCGCTCGGTCAATTACAAAACAAATTGTTACAAAAAAATTTACACGTTTGTCAGTGACTAAGAAAATACAGAAACAAACTTTTCTGTTTAAATTAATCACATAATATCAGTTTATTTATTAATTTTATAACATGTATTTATTAATTTTTTTTGTAGTATTTATTTATCTATAGATCGTTTTCATCTGTTTATTTCATTTTGATGTAGTAGATACTTGTATATTTTTTCTTATAATATATGTATTTTTGGTAAAAACACATCTAAATAATATAATTCTCGGTTAACCAATTACGACTGCAAACGAAAGTAAGATTTTAGTTAATATATTGAGGAAAAACATGGTTTAGTTTGTTGAACAAAACACTTTTTAGTTGTGATCTGCAGCAGTTGAGCTATATATAGATCGTTTGCAACGGTCTTTAGATGATTCAAATGTTTCTTATTTATTTTATTCATGTAAATGCAATGCAAGGCATTTTACTCCAAAAAAATTTATAGTTTGTTATTATTTATAAGTACTTTGTTTTAAAACACAAAAAAACTGTTTTTTTTTACGAGAAAAGTAGTACTTTTCTGTTCCTACTTCTTTGAATTGTTTGTAATAATATTTAGATGATCGAATTATTTCTTACAAGCTTTTTATTAACATGCAATGTATGAATGTTTGACCGGGTGGAATCTTGTAACTGTATTATAAACCCGTTCCCCTCAACAGATTGAGCTGAAATTTGGAATACGTATGAGTGTCATGATGGAGACGGATGCTAGGCAACGAAACTTCTGAATGGAATAAAGTAGGCTACTAGTGTTTGAGCTCATTTGAATCTGCTTGCGGTTCCGATTATGAATTATTTAAAAGCTGGTTTTGAAAAAGTAATTTTTCAACAAAAAACTTACTCTGTTTTTAAATGTATTTAGATTCAAAAAAGATTTAGAGAAAGAACGGTCATATATCAAAACAAAAGTACTTAAAATCTGGTTTTTTGTCTTAACTGCATAATACGTATTTTTTATGAGTTCAGAAATTACTTGTGTTTTCTGTCTCTATATTAGTAAAAAAAAAATATTTTTATAGTATCAATCTCCACACAACACCGTTTGCCAAAACTTTTGGTGATTTTGGCTGAACTTGGCAATTGCTCTTGAAAATTAGACAGCGATGCTATAAAAATTATAATATTTTAGTCTAAATTTTGAACTTTATGCCCATCGGGTTAAGAGTCAAAGGGTTGGATGGTTGTTTTGGCTGCCAAGTGGTTTTATTTAAATATTGACTGCGGCGCTTTTGCTTCAGTTCCCGAATATTCTATGGCACAATACGAAAATTTGTAAAAGTTATGGCAAATTTTATTGCTTATCTTCTTGCGTAGCTTCGCTTGCTTGGTTTTTAGGTGTTTTTAATACGTGATGTTTTTTTTCAGGTAAGATAAATATATAGATGACTCTTTATTGAATTACCACACAAATAAAAATAAATAAATAAGGCTAGAATAAATTAGACAAAACAATGAGCGGTCTTATCGCTGAAAGAGATCTTCCAGGCAACCTTTGGATGGAGTGAAAATTACGAAGATACGGAGTGCGGTGTGCTTTGGAGGATATATTTACACATATCACACATTGACGATCTCCGTGGCGCAGTGGGCAAATAGCCGGCTGAGACGCAGGAGGTAGTGGGTACGATTCCCACCGCGGAACAAATGTTTGCATGATTTACAAATATTTGTTCCGGGTCTGGAGTTTCTTCTATATATTATAAGTATGTATTTACAAAAAAAGGTATATAAGTATTCTATCAGTTAACTGGTTCCCATAGTACAAGCTCTGCTTAGTTTGGGGTTACATATTGCTGTTTGAAATGTTCATAAATATTTATTTATTTATATATTCTTAGTTATAATAAAAATTAAGATAAAGTTTTAATCTTAATACTTAAAATACTTATAAAATAGACTAATATATATGTAGGTATACACATACTTATATATCAAAATATACTAACAGATAAAATACTTATATAATAAATAAATAACGCTAGGAAGATGACATCGTCAGGTAATGTTATTTCACGTTCAGCTTGAAGGTGTGTAAGGAGAATGACCTTTTTATTTCTTCGGGCGGAGCATTCCACAGCCGAACAGCCTGAACAGTAAAAGCGCACTGTAAAAGGAGCGATGTAAAAGGAACTTCTGGCCAAGGAGTTTTGAGTATCAAGTTGTCTGATGACCTAAGAGTAGTATTAGTTGTTTGAAGAATAAAGAAATTTAAACCTCTATTTCAGATAGTGAGTGAGGAGAGAAGTGATTTAAAAGAATAGAATAGAGAAGAGAGAAGATATGAGTATTCTAACGAATACGAATTGGAAGCCACTTAAGTTTTGCACGGAAAGAAGACACATGATCATATTTACGGAGGCCAAATATAAATGTAATACAAAAATTTTGCAGGCGCTCCAGCTTGCTAAGCTGTTCCTCTTTGAGGTCCAGATAACAAGCACCGGCATAGTACGGGATGTAAAAGCGATTGTGCAAGCGCAATCTTAGTGAACGTATGCAAAAAGTTGCACAATCTCCTCAGTAAACCCGCTGACGTAAACAAATTCCGGCTGGTTATGTAGATTACCCCAAAAACTTCAGGAAAAATTACACATTACTCCTTAGTGTGTAATTTTGCCCCCTGAAGTTTAATCATTAAAACAATGAGCAAGATAAAAATTAATTGAACAAATTTTTAATATTTACTCCTCTCTCAAACGCCACTCCATCAAATCACGTATAAATTCGTAACCAGATATTTTTCTCTGAGACCTATAAAGGCCGTCCATATACTAAGCTGATGGCCTGTTACAATTCTGTGCTTTCCCTCGGGAACTACTAGGTCAGGGCCTTACAAACAACCGCTGGTTATTGGACCACAATTATTTATTAAGCTTCCATTAAGCGTAAGACAAATCACATGTGTAAACTCTTTCTGTAACAAAGTCAAACTACTTCGACTTACTAAAACAATTAATAGTGTCAGCGAATATTTAGAAAACAGCTGTAGTAACTTTAACTTCAACCAGGGGACTGATATTTACCAAATAATCTAAGAGTTAAGATTTTGTTTTAAAATATTTTGTAATTTAATATTTTATTATTATGATTTTAATTATCACACTAATATTATAAATGCGAAAGTTTGTTTGTTTGTATGTTACTTACGGCTTAACCTATTTTGATGAAATTTGGTAGATACGTAGATTATAACCTGGATCACCACATAGGCTACTATTTATCTCATAAACCAGTTACCATGGGATAAAAACGAGACGTCAATTTTATATATATATATTGCACCTAAGAAAAACGCGTTCAAAGCCGCTGGCAACAACTAAGTTATTATATAGCGGGTTCGATTCCCGTCGCAGAACAAATGTTTGCATGATCAACAGATATTTGTTCCGGGTATGGTTGTTTCTCTATATATTATAAGTATGTATTTACAAAAAAAAATGTATATAAGTATTCTATCAGTTATCTGGTTCCCATAGTACAAGCTCTGCTTAGTTTGGGGCTAGATAGCGCTGTGTGAAATGTCCAGGAACATTTATTATTAGTATTATATTTTATAATTGACGCCCTTTCATATATAATATTACTTTTAAAATTAACTAACTGACCAAACCGCGCACGCGTGGTCTGTAAATAAAAACATTACCATCCTTCTACGCAGTCGAGTAAAATGTAGCCTATGTCCTAATCCCGGTCATAATCTATCTATATACCAACGGTACATAGAGAGTGCATCTAAAGAATCACACTAATAATGTGAATGTTTGGATGTTTGTTTGTTTGTTACTCAATGACGTCGTAACGGCCGCACCGATTTCGATGAAATTTGGTACATACGTAGATTATAAGCTAAATCACTATATAGATTACCTTTTATATCATAAATCAGGTCCCATGGGATAAACATGGAGTGCCAAGTAGAGTTGCAACAGCGAGTTTAGCTTTATTTCTAGTTTACCTACACATTTAGTAGTGTAACGCGTAAGAAGTCGCGAGCAGCAGCTAGTACCTCATTATTTTAACTCCTTACTTTAACCCTTCCTCCCCTTTAAGGGATATTATAAATGAAGTATCCCCTTTAGGGATCCCCATTTATAATATTAGTATGGATGGATTTATTGACTAATTTCTGAAATATACTAAGTGACTGTTATGTAATAAGTCTAATGAAAATTTTTATTCCTAAACTAATTGATACAATGTTGTTATTTGAATCAGACGAGAGACTGATGTTATACTCATCATCATCATCATCCACAGCCTGACTTCACCCAGTGTTGGGTATAGGCCTCCCAAAGTTTGTGCCATCCACCACGATCCTGCGCTAATCTCACCCACTGACGGCCCACGATCTTTACGATGTCGTCCACCCATCTCGCTGCCGGACATCCTACCCTTCTATACTCGCTCCTCGGCCACCATTCAGTCGCTGTCCTGCTCCATCTGTCATTACCACGTCTAGCCAAGTGTTCCGCCCAAGACCATTTGAGTTCCATAACTCGAATCCCAACGTCGGCATCAGACTGTTAGATCGAGTTCCAAACGTCGAGATCCGTAGACGAACGAAGGTTCACGTTACACTAATTTTGTTATATTAATGAATGTGTTCTTCTTTTTCAATGAATAACATTCTAATTAACTGCAGACCTAACTGATAAGTTTACGTACATTTTGACAGGTACTTGACCCATTTTAAGTACGCTAGATATATATTTTCTTCCATAGAGCTGTAAGTATTTTTTTCAAATATCAGCGTAGTAGAATTTTCAAGTGATGCTACAAATACGTGCTACGAGCTACGCAATGCTACGAAACGCTACACGTGCTACGAATTACAACGCCGTAGAACAAAAAGCTACGTAGAGATACGTAGCATTTTATATTAAAATATTTGAAGCCGACTGAACCCATAGAAAATTGGATAATTTTTGGTGTAATTGGTAGGGGTAAAAATGGCGACATAGATCTCAGTACAGTTTACATTTAAACTAATTTGGCGGTTTTCACCAAATGAACAGTATATATTTCGAGTACAACTAATTCCTTTAAGTTATAACAATAAACCTAATTTCAGGCAAACAATCGGATGAAAAGATAATTCTTTATTGTATACTATAAAACCATTAGGCACATTGTATCCTATCCATACAAAGGACGCCTCCAAGAGATCGCTTTTAGTGATAAGGGCTCCCATTTTACCTCTGTTATTAATTGTATTCTATCAATGTTTTTTTTTTGTTTATACTGTTGTGCAAATGGTGTGAAATCTAATCTAATCAACAACTCACTAATTAAATTGAAACAATGTGTTTCTATGTGATACCATTACCAGTGTCACCGCTAACGAACTCTACCAGACAATATTTGGAATACAGACAATATATATACCTATATATATATATTATAATATTGATTTGATTGTACTTAATTTATTTTAATGTATTGTGATTATGCAATAAAATTAAATACAATACAATACAATTACACTACAAGCATAAAGATTTTTATTACTAATCAATACAGTCCATATACAACAAAAATACATCATCTATGAAAATTTTAACTGTCTAATTATCACGGTCCATGAGATAAAGTCTGGTGACAGACGGACAAACAGACAGCGGAGCCTCAGTAATAGGGTGCCGTTTTACCCTTTGCGTACAGAACCCTAAAAATTGCGTATCTCTGAATTCGCGTAAAATGGGGTAGCAAAAGTCGGGGTATTACTGTAGTTTTATTCTGTAGATGGATAACATTTTTCCTTATTTCAGATGTTTACTAACTCAAAAATCAGGGAATATACCCAGCTGTAGTATTCGAGCTCGCGTCACCGTATGTCAAATATTGTCTAAACAAGCTTTATTGGCGGTCGCATTCGGTATCGCTCAAATAGACTGAGAGCTTATATCCACTTTCATACCTCATCATTGTCACGAAATAGAGGCGAATTGACAAATTACACTAACGTCAATAATTTTCGTACGCTTGCAAGTAAATGTTTGGAAGGCCCAAAAAACCCAAAAATGTTCACGAAAACTGTTTGACGTTTGCGTAATTTAACAGCTTGTAGTAAAAGCCCCAACTATATAGCGATGGCCTATTAGAACACGATTGCATGATCATCGCTAGCTCACGCGTACTTCGTTTGTATGTAAGTAAGCATACTGATGTCGAATTGGTGCCCTAACTACGCAAAGATCACGCTACACTTAAATATTTATAGGTAAAATGACATCCATGGGTCGACGACATCCATAAGACCGTGGGTCGTACGTGGTTCAGACTGGCATAGGATCGGGAAGAATGGCAGAAACAAAAAGAGGCCTATGCCCAGCAGTGGGTCAAAACGAGTTGAAAATAATGATGATGATGAAAATGACGTGAACGTGCGATGATCGTATCGCATATTCGTGTGATCGAGTTCAATTAAGACACCGCTTGAAACTCAATGCTTATAACTTTTTCACGGTGATGTCTGAGAGTCTGTATTTTCTGATAATTACAACCTGGCTGTCTTCAAGTCGCTGAACAGGTTTCTTCTAGGCAAGCGTGATCCATCGTAGACTGCATAATCGCTTGCGATCAGGCATGATCGCTTGCGGTCAAACGTGAACCTATCTCGCTTTGTATATAAGTCAGGTCATAAGTATTGCCACACAGTAAAAACTTTTCTTTTAGAATGCTGGCCACAAAAAAGTTTATAGAATTCGAATTTCGAATTGTTCATGAAAATAAAAATGTATACTTTTTAGAATTTTACTCATTTTTAAATATGGAGTGGACGCTTAAAGAAGACCGTGTTGCAGTTATTGCGTTGCATCGTTGCGATTACGCGCCAATTCAAATTTTTGACATACTGAAAAATTTGAATATAACCAAAAGATTCGTTTATCGCACCATCAAACGATACAATGAAGACTCTAGTGTAGATGACAGGTCAAGAAGTGGTCGCCTTCGGTCTGTTAGGACTCCAGCAGTGATAAAAGCTGTGAAGGCGCGAATTCAAAGAAATCCCAAACGTAAGCAGAAACTGTTGGCCCTTCAGATGGGATTAAGCAGAACCACGGTGAAAAGGGTGTTAAATGAAGACTTAGGGCTTCGGGCATATCGAAGAATATCAGGACATCGTTTGAATGCTCGTCTAATGGACCTGAGACTTAAGAGATGCCGCGCTTTCTTGAAGCGGTACGCGGGAAAAAAATATCGGGAAATTCTTTTTTCGGATGAAATTTTTTTTACCGTAGAAGAGAGCTACATCAAACAAAATGATAAGGTGTACGCATACAGTAGTGAAGAAGCGAGCAACCGTATTCCGCGTGTCCAACGAGGTCATTTTCCATCCTCGCTCATGGTATGGTTGGGAGTTTCTTATTGGGGCTTAACAGAGGTACATTTTTGTGAGAAAGGTGTAAAAACGAATGCAGTTGTGTATCAAATTACAGTCCTGACGAACCTTGTGGAACCTGTTTCTCATACTATGTTCAATAATAGGCACTGGGTATTCCAACAAGATTCGGCGCCAGCTCATAGAGCGAAGAGCACACAAGACTGGCTGGCGGCGCGTGAAATCGACTTCATCCGGCACGAAGACTGGCCCTCCTCCAGTCCAGATTTGAATCCGTTAAATTACAAGATATGGCAACACTTGGAGGAAAAGGCGTGCTCAAAGCCTCATCCCAATTTGGAGTCACTCAAGACATCCTTGATTAAGGCAGCCGCCGATATTGACATGGACCTCGTTCGTGCTGCGATAGACGACTGGCCGCGCAGATTGAAGGCCTGTATTCAAAATCACGGAGGTCATTTTAAATAAACTTTAGTGTCATAAGAATCTATGTTTTGTTAAGTTTATTTTGGTATATAAATGGTTACATAATGAATAAACTTGTTTCAATTATTTTATATTAAACATGTGACAAAATTTACGACTTAGACTAGGTATAACGTAAAAAAATTCCCACTAACTCTCAGTCTAAGCAGAGTGTGTGTCAAATGTGAGCTCGTTCGTTTCGGCAGTAGCTATGTATGCGGGGAATAATTCAATCACGAGCCCTGTTCGGTGCGGACTTTCATGCTAATTTGAATTTTATTTGTTTAGTTCAGAGTCGATATGTATCGTTGACAAGCATTTGTTTTACAGTCTTGTTTGGTTATAAAAACGCATATTGTAATTCAGTAAAACCTGGTATAGATTCATATGGATTGAGAGATAAAGACTTCATATTATGAAACGTGGAAGCGGTTGCTTGCATGATAAACCTTAATATATACAGGGTGTATACTTAAATGAGGCACATGGGGCAGCTACTAGAATCGTTATAACTAGAAGCAAACGAATGTTTGTAAAAGACATACCTCCCATACGCACAAAGCGGTACTCTTCCACCTTTATTATGCGCATCGCCAAGGAGTGGAATGCATTGCCTGAGTCTGTGTCCTGTTAACTACAACCTAGGGGTCTTCAAATCGCGAGTGAATAGGTATCTTCTGGGCAAGCGTGTACCGTCGTAGACTGCATCATCGCTTACCATTTATGACGAGATCGTGATCAAACGCTAGCCTATAATTTATAAAAAAATCACTTTTGAAGCCATAAAACAAAAACAAAAGCCATTGATTTTTTCTTACGGGTATAAAAGTATTTGAGGTCAGTTAAGGTTAGTTGAGGTCAAAATTAGAGCCCAGAGCCTGAAGACTAAAGTCTTCAACCAGTGTGTGTTGCCAGTGATGACCTATGGCACTGAAACGTGGTCCATTACTCATGGCCTCATGACCAAGCTCAAGGTCGCTCAACGAGCTATGGAGAGGGCTATGCTCGGGGTTTCTTTGCGTGACAAAATCCGCAATGAGGAAATCCGCAGAAGAACTAAAGTTGCCGACATAGCTCTCAAAATTAGCAAGTTGAAGTGGCAATGGGCAGGCCACATCGCTCGTAGAATCGATAACCGTTGGGGAAGAAAGGTTCTCGAGTGGAGACCACGGACTAGAAGACGTAGCGTAGGCCGGCCCCCCACAAGGTGGACCGACGATCTAGTAAGAATCGCGGGGAGCGGTTGGGCGCAAACGGCTACCAACCGCTCGTTGTGGCGATCTAAGGGGGAGGCCTATGTTCAGCAGTGGACGTCTACCGGCTGATGATGATGATGATGAGGTCAAAATTACACATTATAACAAACGTTATGTAAGATTTTTATGCACCAAATTATATTGTGTTTTAACTCAGATTATGGGGTATTATTTAAATATAATTTGTATACAATGTAATTTAATATTCTAAAGCTTATCATGCCTCCTTATATTTTTATTCCAATACATAAGAGCCCAAATTATAAAAGAAGCGTTATCCCAACACGAAAAACACCAGATCCAATACAAAACCAAAACAATATTTCTTTCGTTCCTCAAAAGCGACTGAATCAGCCTTAATGCGAAAATCACAAGCATACCAGAATCAAAAAGATATTCGATAAAAAATCTCATTCTACACGTAACCAACCGGGTTAGAAAAAGAATTGCGTTTTCTTTGCGTCTGTACGTTCTCTGTCTCGATAGTAATGTGCGCAAAATTTGATTTATTTGATAGTTTTTTTTTCAGACGTAAACACTTTTTGTGATAGAGAACCACGTGTATAGATAATATTGTATTTTTAGATATTGAAGTACCTACAATATGAACTTAATCTTTCCTTGTCACATCTTCTATTGTCATGTACGTATATATATTTGATATTGGTATAGTTTTGTCTATCATATAAGTTTTTAAGTAGTTTTATTTATGTATGTATAAACAGCTACACATCAAGCTATACATTTACAGTATAAACTGACCTCTCATTCTACGAAAAGCCTACACAATGCGAGGGCAGCTTATACTGGAAATGTATGGCTTGATGTGTAGCCGTGTGTACATATATTATGCTATTTTTATTAGTCCTGTGCAAATTTTTATCAGTTCCCGTTCCTGTGCACTACCTATACATCTTTATCTACAATACACAAAGGTTATCTGGAATATAATGCACTTTAGCATTAAGTTCGTCTTTGTACTAGTTTTATAAGTGTAAGCTTCGGCCGCGGCTGATCACCACCCACTGGTCAAAGCCGTGTCGCCAAGTAGCTCCGCTGCGTTCCGACACGGTGACTGGTGTAGCCACTAACGGGGGCGGGTCGACGTGATGGTCTCATTGCTGGCAGACCGACCTGATGCACACAGACAAGCGCCGCATCGGATGACTAGTCGTGGAGGGTAGCGGGATCCGAGGCACGGTGCACCGCTGGCCGACCGCAGTCAGTAGGGGGCCCAAGTAGCGAAATAGCCACTCGTGAAAGGCTGCCCCGCCAACTACCGAAAAATCCCTGGATGTGCCATGGTGCCGGCTGGCGACCGGACGAGAGGGCCCTATGGACATCCTAGGGGGGGCTCGGGCGTCCCCGCAGTCTCCAGACTAGTCCTTCAACGATGAAACTTTTCGTGTGCGTCTGAGGGTTATCAGTATAAAGCCCCACTTCACTGCCGCCTCCTAACCTTAAATCACTCGTAACCATAATGAAAAGTAGAAACAAGAGAACGTTTAAACAGCGGCTGCACTCCCTCTCAATCAAAGTGCACCTCTGCAGCATCCGAGGTCTGCACTCAAATCTCGTCGCAGTCCATCACCACTGAGAAACCAGCTCTCTTGTTTCTTTCTGAGACGCAGATAGGATGTCCGTCTAACACGGCGTACCTCTCGTATTCAGGGTTTACCCTGGAGCACAATTTTAAACCCCGTGCGGGTGTCTGTGTGTACGCCCGTGATGATATCTGCTGTCGGCGTCTCCGAAACCTTAGAGATCCCAGCTTTTCTGTTATATGGATTTTGGTGGACTCAGGCCTTGAAAAATTTTTATATGGCTGTATATACCGTTCGCATAGTGGAGACCAGGAGAAGACCAAGCTCATGACTTACCTCAATGAGGCGGCGGACGCCGGCCAACAAAAGTCTCTCAATTTTTTCTCAAAAATCTGCTCAATTGTTGCTGTTGGGGGACTTCAACGCTCACCACCAAGAGTGGCTCTTCCCATACCAAAGCACTGACCACGCAGGGAGAGAAGTGCGAAAACTAGCTTTATCGCTTAATCTCACCCAGCTGGTCCAAGGAGCAACGCGGGTTCCTGATGTTGACGGCCAAACAGCCAATTGCTTGGACCTTCTACTGACAACTGATCCAGACCGCTACTCCGTGTCGGTTTCGTCACCTTTGGGTAGTTCCGACCATTCTCTGGTGAAATCTGTATCTGTCTACTCCCCGCCCGATCTTAGCCGTAGAGGCAAGCGAAGAGTATGGCAGTACAAGTCAGCTGATTGGGATGAAATGCGTGCATTCTTCGCATCATATCCTTGGCAGCAAGTCTGCTTCTCCTCGGATGATTCTTAAGATTGCGCGGATGCCGTGACAGATGTGCTGCGTCAAGGTATGGAATATTTTATCCCATTTTCTGACGTAACAGTGTCAGGCAAAGCTCAACCTTGGTTCGGAGCCGAATGTAGACGCGCTGAAATGCAGAAACATGAGGCATACCTGGCATGGGTTGAAGCTCGAAACCGCAAAACCAAGGACCTATCTAAGAAGAAGACAGCTTATAAGTCCTGCAAGAAGGCTATACGGAAGGCTCAATTTGACCACATAGGCCGAATAGGGAACAAATTGGCGTCGTACCCATCGGGCAGTAAGGCGTTTTGGTCCCTGGCTAAAGCGGTTCAGTCGAACTTCTGTCGCCCCTCACTACCTCCACTGCTGAAACCTGACGGTACTCTGGCCCATACCGCTGAAAAGAAAGCGAATCTATTCGCCGATCTTTTTGCGGAATCTTCTCGTCTAGATGCTGCAAGCGGTACACCTCCGAGTCTATCGGATGGTGGGGTATATATGCCGGAAATCCGCATACATCAAACCGAGGTTCGAAAAACGATGCAGAATCAGGACGTGAATAAAGCCAGTGGCCCTGACGGTATTCCGGCAGTTGTTCTTAAATTCTGCGCGCCTGAGCTCGCTCCTGTACTGACACGCCTCTTTCGCCGCTCTGTAAAGTCTGGACAAGTGCCGAAATCCTGGAAGCTTGCAAACGTGCAGCCCGTGCCTAAAAAAGGTAGTCGTGCCGACCCCTCTAACTACAGGCCCATCTCGGTCACGTCCGTCATCTTAGATTATGGAACGTGTACTGAACAACATGCTCCTGGCACACCTAGAAACGCATAACCTTCTCAGTGATCGACAATATGGCTTTCGCCGAAATCGTTCTACTGGGGACCTTCTAGCGTATGCCACGCACATATGCAGCGAGGCCGTAGAGAAACATGGAGAAGCGCTGGCTGTTTCTTTTGACATCTCAAAGGCCTTTGATAGGGTCTGGCATGATAGCCTTATTAGCAAGCTTCCATCATACGGTCTGCCCACTGATCTGTGTGTCTGGATATCGGACTTCTTGAGGGACCGTTCGATACGAGTTGTTGTTGAAGGCTGCTCGTCCGATCAATTGGCGATTAACGCCGGGGTCCTACAAGGGTCAGTACTTTCCGCAACTCTGTTCTTGCTGCATATCAACGATCTGCTAAAACCCGGTACCTTTGGGTATGCAGACGATAGCACAGTTGTGGAAAGCTATACCTCTAGTGCACAAGCCAGTAGAGCGCAGATTCAGTCACTCAGGGAGGCCATGGTCGAGCGCTTAAACTTGTCCTTGAAGGCAATCTCCGACTGGGGTGATGCCATTCTGGTCAAGTTCAATGCGAATAAGACCCAGGCGTGTCTTTTCTCCGCAAAACGAAGTCAATTTAATCTGACTCCTACTTTCAGAAATGTATCCGTGCCGATATCTGACCACCTCGAGCTTCTTGGTATCACATTAACTCCGACTCTCAATTTTGGCTTCTACATTAAGTCGAAAGCCCAGTTGGCTGCTAAAAAGCTTGGTATACTCGCAAAGGTGAGGCACTACTTCACACCGGGACAGTTGCTCAACTTGTACTAAGCACAAGTCCGTTCGTGTTTGGAGTACTGTTCTCACCTCTGGGACGGATCAGCAAAGTACCAACTTGAAGCTCTAGAATCAATTGAGAGAAGAGCCAAGAAGCTCATAGGCAACGATGAGCTAGTTGATGCAAGGCTCCTCAGCCTGGAGCATCGACGAAAGGTTGCTAGCCTCTCGGTTTTTTATCGAGTACATTTCGGGGAGTGTGCGGCGGAACTTTTCAACCTGATCCCACCATCTCCTTTCTATCAACGGACAACCAGACGCTCTGTGGTGCGAATGGGAGGTATTTCTACCATATAGCGGTGGCGCACCACAGAGCGTCTGGTTGTCCGTTGATAGAAAGGAGATGGTGGGATCAGGTTGAAAAGTTCCGCCGCACACTCCCCGAAATGTACTCGATAAAAAACCGAGAGGCTAGCAACCTTTCGTCGATGCTCCAGGCTGAGGAGCCTTGCATCAACTAGCTCATCGTTGCCTATGAGCTTCTTGGCTCTTCTCTCAATTGATTCTAGAGCTTCAAGTTGGTACTTTGCTGATCCGTCCCAGAGGTGAGAGCGTTACTCCAAACACGAACGGACTTGTGCTTGGTACAATTTGAGCAACTGTCCGGGTGTGAAGTAGTGCCTCACCTTTCCGAGTATATTCTATTAGTATAAAGAATGAAACTTGCTATCTGCGTTCATTTTTTCAGACCACAATCTCAATATCTTATTTAACTGGTTAAATAACTAGATTTTTGCTGCATTTTCGAACACACCATCACTTACCATTAGGTAAGGTTGTGGCTAAACACTGCAAAGAAATTCGCAAGAAATACCATTTGTGTTTGTAACGTTGTCACAACTAAACAGCGGGACCGATTACTACGAAATTTGGTGTACAGATAGATTATGACCAGGTTTGAGACATATAGGCTAGTTTTCGCAGAAGGAGCGTGGAAAACATGCGTGCGAAGCCGCGGGTGGGTCTGCTAGTCTATACTAATATTATAAAGAGGAAAGATTTGTATTTTTGTGTGTATGTTTGTAATGAATAATCTCAAAAACTACTAGTCTGATTTCAAAAATTCTTTCTTCATTGGAAACCTACATTCACCGTGAGTAAGATAGGTTTCTTTTTACCCAACTGCGCAAAGCAGGGTAATGTTTTATGGTTAAAAAATGCGTGCAAAGCCGTGGATGGGTCAGGTAATTTCCAATCAAAAGCTTTTTTCCTTTCTAGTCATGTGACTAGAAAGGAGAAAAGCTTTTGATTGGAATTGACATTGAAATCATTTAATTACTGGAATAACACACAATACAATTTCACTTTATAACAAAGAAAAGATATTAAAAAACCGGCCAAGTGAGAGTCAGACTCGCGCACGAAGTGTTCCGTACCATATATATCTATACTTCTATACTAATATTATAAAGAGCAAAGATTTGTTTTTTTGTGTGTGTGTGTATGTTTGTAATGAATAGGCTCCGAAACTACTGGACCGATTTAAAAAAATATTTCACTGTTGGGAAGCATCGCTATCTCCGGGTGACATAGGCTACTTTTTACCCAACTGCGCAAAAGGAGGGTAATGTTTTGAAAAAATACGCGTGCGAAGCTGCGGATTGGTCAACTAGTTATCTAAAAAAACGGTAAAAACGTATGCTGCGTGGTATGGGAGCCTCACTTAAATATTTATTTTATTTAATAGCTCAATTTTATTTATTTACCTTATTTCAGGTTGGTCTTAGGCTAGTTCTCTAAATTGTATGAGCGCCCATACAACTCAGAAGACATCTGAATATGCGTCAACTATGTATGTTTGGGGATACCCTTTAATTTAAAACTTTTTTTATGTATTGGAATTTTTCCTTTATTTGTGCTGCAAGACCTTGCTTTTTGACAAAAATTAACAAGTTGAAAGTAAGGTAAATTTTGGTACTTACAAGTTTTCGCGGAAATCTAAATTTGCCCATATCTTTTTATCGTGTTGACACAGGACCTTGATTTTTATACACCTAATAGGGACTATAGACTTCAGTATCTGGTATAAATTTCAACTTGCTAGGTCCAACCGTTCCTGAGAAAATCGGTGGTGACACACGGACAACCAAACAGACGCACAAGAGAGTGATCTTATATGGTTCCTTTTTTACCTTTTGAGGTACGAAACCCTAAAAAGAAATACAATTAAATAGCAGTGATGAAAAGCATCAACAAAAGAGAACTAGGTAAATACTGTGTGCTATAACAGTAAATGGACCTTCCTAGTTAATGGCATACCTACCTAGTTAGGTCCTATTTAACTAAGTCGTTACCAGTATAATGACTCTACTGCGGTATATTTTTTGATGAGTACAGTGCTAAGCATCGTCTTTCATTCCATTTTAATAGCTCTTAACCGCATTCAAGTTTTAAGACGAACTGCAGTGCACCAATACAAGCGAAGTCTCATTTAACTTTTTTTTATATTATTTGTGGGGAAACAAGCTTACGGCCCACCTGATGGTAAGCGGTCACCGTCGCCTATTGACACCGGCAACACCCGGGGTATTGTCGATGCGTTCCTTACCCTGTAGAAACCTCTTAACATTTCTCTTTAAGCGTGTCATGTCGTAGCATAACGGGAACACCTCAGATGGTGGTAGCTCATTCCATATCTAAAATTTCACCGGCTCTCTTAAAAAAAAAAAAAAAAAAAAAAAAAAAAAAAAAAAAAAAACACTAAAAAACCAGAAGCCCAGAAATATATTGGAAGTATTGTCAGATCTATTCCGTTATTTGTTGTGCAAATCGGTCCGGGTCGCCACGCACGATCGCCCCCGACCGCTCTCAACTTAACAAACTTTTCAGGAGTTTTATTTTATTTTAACAGTACGTATACTTTTACAAAAACAGATACAGGTGAAAAAAATATATGTTAATAATAATATTCCGCTCGAAGACCGGCATCACTGACGTGGGTATCAAGGCTGCAAAGCTGAAATGGGACTGGGCGGGTCATGTCTCCCGTATGCAACCCGATAGGTGGGCCAAGATGGCAAACATATGGACTCCTAAAGACGGAAAGCGACGCCGAGGAAGGCCTAAAAAGCGCTGGAGCGATGACTTGGACGTCTTCCAAAGAGACAGGCGGGATATGGCTCTAGACCGTGATAAGTGGAAGGAAGAAGGCATTTGCCCAGCAGTGGGACAGTAATAATAATAATGACCTACTCTTTTTCTTCTTTTCTCGTATCAATGGTTAAAAAAAAATATAAAAAGTTTGCAATTATACTTAGTCTGAGTAGAAACTGAGGGATTAGTCAAGTTACATTCGATTAGCGATGACGCTAGTTGATAAGTCCGAAATGTATGGGATTTGACACATGCTATGGAAATATCACGTGATATATCTAATGCAGCCAACTAACTTAATTAGCCGTACAATGAAAAGCCTAGCCTCTTTACTAAAAAGCGCCGTTCATTAGCGGCCTGAATGATATTCAGCCGTAGCGTTTGTACAACATTTAAATTCTAGTTGGAGGTGTATTTCTTTCTGAGTATGCAATGTTAGTTTTCATACATAATAAGGTACATAATTATTTTTATTTAAGTTTAAAAACAAGCGGCCAAGTGCGAGTCAGACTCGACCATGAAGGGTTCCGTAGCAGCAAGTAACACAATATAAAAGTTCTTGTAGTTAGTTCTAACTTTTTTATATGTGAGTTGATTGAATGAAGGGTCAATTGCGGTTTACGATTTATGACGTGTTACAAAAACTACTTACTAGATCTCATTCAAACCAATTTTCGGTGGACTTTTGCATGGTAATGTACATAATATATTTTTTTAGTTTTATCATTCTCTTATTTTAGAAGTTTCATGGGGGGAGGGGGGGGGGGGGGTGACACACATTTTACCACTTTGGAAGTATCTCTCGCGCAAACTATTCGGTTTAGAAAAAAATTATATTAATAACATCCATATCATTTTTAAAAACCTATCTATAGATACCCCAAACGTATGGGTTTGATGAAAAAAAAAATATTGAGTTTCATTTCTTAGTATAAGGAACCCCCAATATTTATTGTTTTTTTTCTATTTTTATGTGAAAATCTTAATGCGGTACACAGAATACACCTACTTACCAAGTTTCAACAATATAGTTCTTATGATTTCGGAAAAAAGTGGCTGTGACATACAGACGGTCAGACAGACAGACAGACATGACGAATCCATACGGGTTCCGTTGTTTGCCATTTGGCTACGGAACCCTAAAAACCCTAACGACCTACTGCCATACGGTGATCTGTCCCTCAAACCTTGTTTGAGGAATCTAGTTGAACAACGCTAGTTAGTAAAGAGGCTGTTGATTGAACGGCTAATTGAGCTAGATAAATAAATAAATAAATATTGCTGGACATTTCACACAGTGCTATCTAGCCCTAAACTAAGCAGAGCTTGTACTATGGGAACCAGATAACTGATAGCATACTTATATACGTTTTTTTTTTTGTAAATACATACTTATAATACATTAGAGAAACAACCAGACCCGGAACAAATATATGTAGATCAAAATTTTTTTCCGCGGCGGGAATCGAACCCGCTACCTCCTGCGTCTCAGCCGGCTATTCGCCCACTGCACCACGAAGGTCGTCGAGACGGCTGCGACATATCGACAATAAACCTATGTAGAAATCGATACGATTCGAAGCGAATTTAACTTGGCTACGGGCCTTGGTCATAATATTTATTACGACGAGCAGTGCTCGAAATTCGAAAGTAATTTAAGCTTTTTTTAGCTTTCGCCCCACCTTCATATAAACGTTAGCTATGCCAAATCTCACATTCTCATCTTAACGATTTAGTATAGAGTCACTATTCGTTTAAGTAGCCATTGTGCGAATTCATTAATTACTATGTAATCTCGAATCGCACAAAATATGTCCCTTTTTCGCAGTGCTTAGTACAGTGTGCGATAACAATAGGAATAATTTATTAACTTCTTACAATTGTTTGGTACCAGTAGGTATACAGATTACATGAAATGTTAGCCTCAATAAAAACCAATTACAATGTCCAGATGACAATTTGATGGGGCATGTAAGGCTATTATAATTAGACATAGACATAGACAGACATTTATTTGCTACCATAGCACACACAAATTCACACAATACAATCAAAAGGTATAACATCAAAGAGAAAGCACAAGAGAACACAGAAAATACAACAAACATAGAAACAATAGAATGAAATAATAAATTTACAATGTAGTCAGGGAAAAATTAAAAAGAGGCAAGTAGGTGTGTATGTGCTACTGCAGCAAATGGGTTCCAGCTCAGCATTATGCCTCGCCACCGATCGACAGCTCGGCGCTGTTATTCTGCAGAAACCTTTTTTAGGCAAGTCATTAGAACTCGTAAGAACGAATGTGTTTGCATACAATTATGATAGGCTTAATTAGATAGTTATGATAAGTAGATAGAAAAAATAAATATATTATGTAAGGAATAATCGTAATAATGTTAAGAAATGTTAGTGTGTAAATTATAAATAATAATACGAATAAATATAAATATACTAGAAACGTTACCCTCGCGTCAGCAAGTGAACGGCGCTATATAACAATTTGTACCAGACAACCCAATTTTTTGTTTTTCTATTAAATGTTTCCTATAATGTTTTTTAAATGTAAATTTTGATTTTAGTAGCCGAAAAGGTGATTGAGTACTAGTGGACTCGCCGAACTTCGTATCGGCTTGACATGCATAGGTATAACGCGGGCTGTCAATATAAGTCACCCTGGTAGAATTGTCAGTTGTTATTCCCAGCCATCATTATGTATGAGAAAATGAATGACTTCCACAAATAATTCAATACCAAAATTAGCCAAATCGCTCCACCCGTTCTCGAGTTTTAGCGAGACTAACGAACAGCAATTTATTTTTATATATGTAGACAATATATCTCGGGATAACTCCGACCGAAGCATCTGTTTCAAACGATATTCATTTTTTTACATCCTCTTTGACGATATTTGCAGCACGCATTCTGTCAATTCTATGTCAAACGTCATAAGGTTACATTATAAAAGCGCTAAGGTTAGATTATAAATAATTTTATATGGTGGTTAAGTATTCTTAAATTTTCTAATTTTGCGCGCAATTTTCTCAATTTGTTTTTCATAAGAACCTTCTCCCGACAATAAGAAATACAATAAAAAAAGAATTAGCGAAATCGGTCCAGCCGTTGTTGAGTTATGCGCTTACCAACACATTTTGCGATTCATTTTTATATTATAGATAGTACCTGACGTAGCTCTGTTTCTCACACTAGGTCTCTAGCGAGCCTGTGCTGTGAGGATTACAGTGATAGAGATAAGATACTCACAAGATGCTAAACAACCACTACAGCATACCTGACTTGTCCTAAACACTATATACCATGAACAATAATGCTAGGTTGAGAGGACACTCACTGAAGCTGCAACGCGGGCCAAGTACCAGCAAACCAAGGGAGCACATATCGCCTAATCGCGTAGTGGACACTTGGGATCGGTTACCAGAGTCAGTGATCAGTGCCCCCTCAGTGAACGCTTTCAAAAACAGACTGGACAAATATTTAAAGCGCACTGTCAATAAATAAGATATACACGCATCAGCTCTAAGAGCTGCCTGTCTATTACAAATTATTATTATTAGGAGCCTGTAGTGTCCCACTGCAGGGCAAAGGCCTCCCTTCCTACTCTCCAGTCTTCTCTATTTTGGGCTATTGTGGACCAATCCTGTAAATGGGCATCAATTTCGTCCCTCCATCTTCGCCGCGGTCTGCCACGAGGTCGTTTCCAGTTTAGAGGTGTCCACTCTGTGGTGACTTTAGCCCATAGCGCATCCGACATGCGGCAGACGTGGCCTGCCCAACCCCACTTCAGTTTACCGGCTCGTTTGTTTATTACAATTAATAATAATGATTCGCTTTGGACTCACGTTAAACAAAAATAGTAACTGACCCACTTTCATTGGCTATGTACATAAATTATAATCTCAATTAAAAGCTAGAATTAAAGTACTATATAATAACAATGAAAGTAAGGAATGTGTAAGGTCCAACATGTAAGAGGTGCGATTGTGAGTATACGGAGCAAGTAGTTATGATATTTTTCATATCTACTTAACGTCTTATAATTACGATTATAATATTGCTTATTACTATTACTGAATATTATATTTGCTTCTATCTTAAGCTGTATCTGTATCTATACAGTATCCTTGGTATTAACATTGTTATATTAGGTCAATGTGTACAACACACAACAAACACATCTACAAGACAAGAAAAATGTCCATGACTCGTAATAAATTGAGCCATTTGAAATCCAGATAAATGAGCAATATCGGAAGAACACAATAAAAAAAAACACCGGAGCAGACGATGCCATATTTCACAGCACTAATTGAAAACGGGTTACCATGCGTGAAAGTGAATAATGATAATCCCGAGGGGGTACGGAATTGTAACGTGAGATACAAGTTTATTCCCAAGTGTTCTGAAAAGGTAACAATGGTAACTTGATTAGTTATGAACCTGTACCTATTATTTAATTGCCGACTGAGCAAAAGCACGCCACGCCAATAGTATATAAGTCGGTGACGCCTATGGGTGAGCCCAGTCCTGCCTTCAGACAGTACAAAATCGGTTCTTGCGAAAAGCCACAGGCTCGCCTTGGTATTTTCGCAATAACGATCTACATCGTGATTTGAAAATAGAGTCTATAGCCAAGTTCATCAAGCTCGCTTCCAAGCGACATTATGAACTTGCCACTCATCATCCGAAGCCTTTGGTACATACCATTACGGACTATTCGATAGATCCGCCCGAACAGAACAAAACCCTCCGTCGTCCGAGACACGTTCTCGCGCTAATGCGAAAGAGTCATCTACATTAGACAGAGCAAACACTTCAAAGATACACCGACCTCGTCGACGAGGTCGACGAGTCCCTTCAGTCGCCGCCTATACGAGGTACAAGCACGTACCCGGGCGTTTCTCTCCTATCCCCACCCTGGCAATAGCCCAGGCTGAGGTTCGTACCTAAGTGGTGCCCTTGCGCTAGTTGCCTCATCAAAACTTACAGGGCTGAGCGCCTTCTGCACTCGCCAAAAGCTCGGTTAAGCCGCAACGGCCTCAGAGGCCAACAGCGAGATAAGTCCATTCGAAAAAAAAGGTGAGCCCAGTCGGTCATCGCCACTCAAGCTGTGCACATGTAAGTATATTCAAATACGATAGCCACTGTATTTAGGCGGTACTTATCTGTGTATAAAACTATTGATTATGTACTAAATTTATGTATAAAACATTGAACAAAATAAGTCCATGGAAGTTGTTGTTCTTTACACAATTGCCGTAAATCTTTAGCATGTTAAGTGAACGGTTTTGCAAACCGCACAGTTTTGCATGTTTCCACGGGACAGCATTTTACGCTGTGACGTGGTTTTTCGGCAGATTTCAGGCAGTCGCAAACAGCTATGCATATCTAAAATAAGGTTGTGTGGTTTAAAAATTGTCGCTGTTTTGTAAGAACACAACAAAAAAATATACGAGAAACAATTTTTCTTTTTATTAATTGATATAATGGTTTATTTTAGCTAAAAATTGGTCTAAAAGGTTCGTTTAAATTTAAAACAGGCAACGTTTTCTTGAAATTAATTTTAATTAAATATAATTTTATGAAATTAAATAGACTAAAATTTAAAATTCTAAAAAAATATCTTAGAAGATTTTTAAAAAGTTTAATTTAAGTTTAAGTATCCTAAAGTATTCAAAAATTTCAAATTTTTAAAGCGAAGTTACTAGGAGAATACTTAAACTTAAGTATGGAAGTCTGGACAGAGCTTTGAATTTGAGCCATATGGGGTCGAGACCTCGACCCACGGTCTCAACCCCATATGGCTCAAATTCAAAGCTCTGTCCAGACTTCAATTATTCAATTACGACTTCCGTGGCGCAGTGGGTGAACAGCCGGCTGAGACGCAGGAGGTAGCGGGTTCGATTCCCGCCGCGGAACAAATGTTTGCATGATCTACAGATATTTGTTCCGGGTCTGGATGTTTTTCTATATATTATAAGTATGTATTTACAAAAAAAAAGTATATAAGTATTCCATCAGCTATCTGGTTCTCATAGTTCAAGCTCTGCTTAGTTTGGGGCTAGATAGCGCTGTGTGAAATGTCCAGCAATATTTATATTTATTTATTTTATATAAATATTTATAGAATTCTTAAAGTTGACTTACAATAGAACGTTTAAAAATAATATTTTTAATCGAATTAGACAAGAGAAAGCAGATGAGCTATCTACAGATCGTTTGCAACGGTCTTTAAATGTTTCAACTGTTACTCGTATACTAAGGATTCGAGACGTAATGAAGTACGCGTGATTTATAATTGAAAAATCTGTACAGAATTTATATCACAGTTTAAACCTGTAGAGACGCTCTAATCTTCTCTAATGTTACTCTCAGCCGTAAAAGAGCACTGTTAGTATTGTTATGCGAGCCTTCAATATAGCCTTTTTTCTCTTCTAAAAGATTCTTAACTTTTACGACCTAACATTCCATATGATGTTTTACCGAAATATTGGAAGCGAACAGAAAACTAATAGCTTTTACAAAGGGGAAAAGGTATTCATGTTGGTCATTATGTTTTACTGCATGCGGTTTTTTAATCTTCATATCAGCCATAGTTCGCCTAGGGCAGAACATAGGCTTCATCTATAGATTTCCACAACATCCGATGTGGTGTCGGTCTGCACCAAACGACTACAAGTAACCATTCTCATTTTTATAAATCACCTTCAGTTTATTTCATCGACAGTACGAGTAAATACTAATTCCAATGAATCGTTACAATTACATCCGTCAGCAAGTCCAAAAAAATCGCAAAAAAAATTAATTTATTTTCTGAAACCCGTTTATTTTTAAACTAAAAGTTTATTTACTAAAAAAATAACAAAATCATTCTTTCTGCCTCCCCCTCCTCCTTCCACTTGCCTCTTGTCCTGTGCCAAGTACTTCTGATTCTTGAGAATGGTGTCTAAATTATCGCGCCATCACACCAATATTATAAATGCAAAAGTTTGGATGTTTGTTTATATATTTGTAGTTTGTTAGTCAATCACATCGTTACAGCTGAACCGATAACGATGAAATTTAGTATGTACGTAGATTATACCCCGGATTAACACACGGCTACTATTTATCCCGCATAAATCAGGTACCATGGGATAAAAATGAGGTGTCAAGTCAAGTTGCAACAGCGAGTTTAGCTTTATTGCTAGGTTACCTACACATTAAGTACATATTTCGTTACATATTTCTGTATATTTGTAACTCTATAGAAATATGCATGTTTTCTCGATAGAACCGTCATCATCATCATTTAAAGCCCTTCTCATCCCACTGCTGGGATTATGCCTCTCTTCGCTGTCGCCATTCGCCTCTGTTCTACGCTGTTCTAACCTACATACGATCTGCGAATAGTACCGTAGAAATAATGATTAAAATTTTAATTAATTTTCGAAATACATTTGAATAAACTTTCAATCCAAGTCCCATCACTAATCCCCATCAATTAAGCCACGATAAATAAACAGTGGTTGCGGTCTGACCTGACACAGGTCCACCACGACCATATTTATTGTTTTACAAGTGCCTACAACCTTCAAGTGGGACCTAACTTCCAGTGAAGGACAATCGTTCGTACGATTTGTGATCCGAACATTTTCTACGACAAACTTGGGAGTTATCTGTGTATTAATGCTAACAATGACTTGTATGCTTTAAAATCCTTCTTCAATTTTATAAAACAAAAAAAGAAATGTCTTTGTTACTCATATATAGGTCCATAAGTTACACGTTTATATATAGGAACACATAAAATTACAATAACATAAAACCCATAAAACAGCTTGAAACAAACGGGGTTGTGCAGGTGTGTCGCTCACAGCAGCGCCATGTGTATCAGCTCTCTACCCTGGCGGCTAGCATAAAATGTAGTAAATACAAAACTACCCTCTCCATACAAATACTGAAGGAAACAAACACAAATAATGCACCTACTTAATTTTATTGTTAATTTAATGCGCTCGCATACTGCCTTAGTTTTAAGCACCTATTAAGTTCTCATATTAAGTTTTTTTTATGTTATTTGTAGGGAAACAGGCTTACGGCCCACCTGATGGTAAGCGGTCACCGTCGCCTATTGACACCGGCAACACCCGGGGTATTGTAGATGCGTTCCCTACACTGTAGAAACCTCTTTACATTTCTCTTGAAGCGTGCCATGTCGTAGCCTAACGGGAAAACCTCAGATGGTAGCTTATTCCACATCTTGCAAGTATGGGGTAGAAAAGATCGCGTGAAGCGTGTGGTGCATGAAATGCATAATTCGTTTTTGAGAATAAAGTTCCTTTAACCGTAAAATTCAAGTTTGTTATCTAATCTCGAACCCTGTTAGTGCAACGTTTAACTAAACTAAAGTAAAAATAACGGGAATTCGATACTAGAAATGATTAAGGTTTAATTTCAAAGAGTTTAATTAGCTGGTGCAAGTGAACATTCTCCATTGCAAAATCTGATTATATCTGATAGATAACTTCATTAAAGTTATCTAATTATATGACCATTACAATTGCTAATTAATAATAGAACCGCGATAAATAAACAGAAGTTGCGGTCTGAATTGACAAGGGTCTGCCGCAGCGATATTTATAGGTACCCTTGAATCGGACAGCCTATTTCAAGTGTGAACCTCATCTCTGGATACTTTTATTTATCTAACGCCTTGTGTAACCTTGAATTACTTCAGTATTCTGGCATTTAGCGAGGTATACAGTCATTGATACACAGTTTAATAGGTACCTATCGATTTGAAATCTACTTATTCTTCTGTACTGTACCGGCTAAGCACTCTTTAATTTTTCTTTCTGTTGCTCTAAACTGTTTACACCATGCTCGTGTTGGTACACACGGCTATACATCATGCTATACATTACCAGTACCTCGTATTATGTAGACTTTTCGTAGAATGAGAGGTCAGCTTATACTGGAAATATATAGCTTGATGTGTAGCCGTGTGTACTATGAACTTTTTACGACGTTGGTAATTTAAACATGCCTTTTTCAATGCCCTACATTTTATATAACCCTGTCCTAATCTGGGGGCTTAGTGCTTTACGTAATTATGATGATCGTACCTATTAATTTAGCCAATAACAGGAATGTTCATGTTTCAAATGCCAATTACATCAATTAGCCAATCACAGTAAATGAAACCATTAATTTTACTCGCGTATTGCTGCTAGTGTCTGGGATGATAAAAAAGTGTCACTCCGGGAGTGCCAACAGAAGTGAAAACTTAAATAAAAGCAGCCTACATTACAGATACTTATATACAGAGGTGTCAGTAACCAAAAAGAATATAATACCTACGGACTGTCAGTAACAGTCAGTGTCAGTGACAGGTGTCGGTAACAGTGTCGCATCATCTCAAAAAATGTTCAACACGCCTAAAGAAGTTTTCCCTTCAAAAACAAATTGCACCAATAAATTGGGAAATTTAGTCACTAACCAAGGAGAATGAGAAGGCGCAATCAGAATCGAAATGACGATTGAAGTGTTGAAACAAAAGCATGCCGAACTTCTAGATTAAAACATAATGCCTTCTACCATATACGTCTCTACCATTTTTTTTTTGTTTTTTTTTATGTTATTTGTAGGGAAACAGGCTTACGGCCCACTTGATGGTAAGCGGTCACCGTCGCCTATTGACACCGGCAACACCCGAGGTATTGTCGATGCGTTCCCTACACTGTAGAAACCTCTTTACATTTCTCTTGAAGCGTGCCATGTATAAGCCTAATGGGAAAACCTCCGATGGTAGCTCAATCCACATCTTGCAATAAGAGTTACCATAAGAGTTAAAACACCATGCGAAAATTATGTCACCCTGTGTGTAAATACCTTTAAAATGAAACATTTTCTCTCATAATAAACAGAGTGACAATTTCAATGTCCAAAAAGTTTCACACTAACACCCACCCTTTATCCATTTGTTAATTTAAAATAGCTACAATTAAGCGCCAACATGTGCACTTCCTCAACAAACAGTGCTAAGCACCACTAAGCTCATCCGTACTAAATAATGGTGGACTCGAGAAATAATGGCGGAGTTGGGAATGAAACAATTTACAACAAACCTCCATTTAGTTAACCAGCTTCTAACGTGCTCTAACTGAGACCATTCAAAAAGCATTCGTTTGTTCAATTTGTACTCCCGTGTTAGAGGATAAAAGTTACACCAGTTTTTGCCTGTTTGCAACAATGTTTGTTCTGAGATAAAGGCAATGAAGCTAACCAATTTTAATAGGCATCTCTTGCTCTCTTGTCGGTGCAACTGATTCCATTTCCAATTATCTCGTTCTAAGGCAGTCTCCTTTACCTCCTTATACGATATGACAGTGATTTTCTCTTTTATCACTCATGTAGCTTATTCACGATCGCCCTTTTCTCTTCCTCGGCATGAGGTAGGCATGAGTAAGATGACAAAAATCCTTCCCCTTCCTTATTGGAATATATCCTTATTGGAATCCTAACTCTTATGATTTATTTTCTCGTTCACTCTTTTCCATTTCTGTGGTAATGATAACAAATGATATTTGCAGAGCTAACATTTGTAAAGTCTCAGTCGACTACTCGAGTACTCCTCCACAAAAATCTTCAATTATATAAGGTAGTAGCTGACCAATCGCACGCGTAGTTTTTCAATAAAAATATTACCCTCCTTCTACGCAGTTGGGTAACAAGTAGCATATGTCACTCGGGGATAGTGTAGCTTCCTAACTGTGAAAGATTTTTTTAAATCAGCCGAGTAGTTTCGGAGCCTATTCAATACAAACAAACAAACAAATCTTTCCTTTTTATAATATTATTTTAGATAAAGTTAAATAAATAAATATTGCTGGATATTTCAGACAGTGCTATCTAGCCCCAAACTAAGCAGTTAGTTGTTAACAACGTTCTACTTCCCAGGAATGCCAAAATCATAGGTATCGTGGAAAAAGAGATTTTAATCTCCGTGCAGAGGCTTCTTTCCGCAAGCATGTCGACCTATCGACGTGGACGACCATATCCTACTAATATTATAAACGCGAAAGTTTGTATGTATGGATGTATGAATGTTTGTTACTCTTTCACACCGGAACGGCTGAACCGATTGCGATGAAATTTGGTATGTATGTAGATTATAACATGGATTAACACATAGGCTACTTTTTATGGGCAAACCACGCGTGCGAAGTCGCTGGCAACAGCTAGTTACTTCATATAGTAAGTTTTAACGGTCGTTAAACTGATAATCAAATAAAATATTTTCTAGTAATATCCAAATTATATTTTCTTTTGGAATAATAAACAACTATATTACATAATCTATCAATTATTATAACGAGATAAAGTTTGTTGTTTGTATGTCCGTAGATGGTAATCTTAGAAACTACTTAACCGATTCTCAAAATTATTTCACTGATAGAAAACTACACTATCCCCAAGTGCTATGGGCATTATTTTATGAACGACTTTAAAAAAATGAGGAGGTTCTCAATTCAACGGATTTTTTTTTTTGTATTTATGTTCCCCGATTACTCGATTACGGCGGACCGAAACGAGAAATTATTTTGTTGTTTAAAGGGACTTCACAGGTGGTCCTATTGGCACCAAGTCAGGAAATCGAGGGCAACCCTCAAATTTTTTAGATATGCAATTCTGTTTTATGTTTGTTACCTCAGAACTCTGTCATTTATCAACCGATTGGGATAATTGTTTATTTTATTTGAAATGATATATTTTCATATTGGTCTCATACAAATTTTATCAAAAGTAGTTGGGTTAAGTCGGTTATATTTTTGTTAAAAAGTTACTTGTTATGATACAAATTCATGCAAAGCTTTAACGTGTCAGCTAGACTTAAATAAATAGTCGGTATGTAATAAAGAGTAACATTATTATGGAATAAAGAGTAACATTATTATGGAATAAAGAGTAACATTATTATGGAATAAAGAGTAACATTATTATGGAATAAAGAGTAACATTATTATGGAATAAAGAGTAACATTATTATGGAATAAAGAGTAACATTATTATGGAATAAAGAGTAACATTATTATGGAATAAAGAGTAACATTATTATGGAATAAAGAGTAACATTATTATGGCAAAGCATTATGAACAATCCAGTAATACCACTAACGGAGGTAGAATTTTCATATGTTTGTATGTTCTTCACCACAAATCTAATCTTACCGTAATTTATCAAGTCATGGTAAGATAAGGTGTTTGTGTAGAGTTCTACAATCTTGCAGTCATCTTACCGGCTGGGTTCAACAATGTTCACATAACTTTCTGGTGCGGGTAACTTGGAGATTATCAGTTCTAAGGAATATCATCTATCAAACTTGAGTTGAACCTTCGACCGCATCGACAGCGGTCCAACTACACCGGGGGAGGCGGGGGGTAATTACCTAAAATCAGCATTGGCTACTTTTTTTTATAAACTACAGGGAAATATAACAAGCTTATGGCCCACCTGATGTTAAGTGGTACCCATCACCTTTAACAGAGAAATGCAAAAACTACAGTAGTATAGTTGAAAAAATGCAGAACATATTTACAAGATTTATGTGCTTTAAATTGTACGGGGTATACCCCTTTTACCCTTTAATGTACCCCACTCTATTCGTATTAGGCATGGTGGGTTATTGCAAACTAGAAGTTAGACGGGAAATGTTGTTGGTAACATATATCTTTCGTCTACTGAGAGGTATGGTGCACAATCCGCGAGTGTTGATGTGTATGGATTTGTACGTACCTGATAATTACGATTATAGGCGACGACGACCTAGGCTGCTCGCGATCCCGAGAGCAAGGACTAATATCCTGAGCGAAGCTCCATTCACGCGAGCCCTTCGGATTATCAACAGCTTATGTCTAGCCGAAGATGTTGATATTTTCAATATTACATTGGCGAAATTCACAGATATGGTCTTGCATATTTTAAGGACCTATCTAGTTTATGTGTAAATAAGTAGTTTATATGTATTACTCGTGCGCGATAACTTGGGACCTGCTAGGAATGCGACTCCCCGACCGGTTCCCCTGCACTTCCCCGATGGCGCCCGTATTGTACCGTTCGCATCACTATTTTTTATTAGGGTTTTTAGTCTCGTACTGGCCTACGTCACGTAACGACGCGCTCTGGAATTCTTTTAGTTTTCGTTTGTGTTATTGTTTTGTTGTTGTAGTTTTTGTTGTTATAGTAAATGTTGTAAATTTATCGGATACCTCTTCGTCAAGTGATTATAGTAAGACTGAGGACGAAGAACAACCTCTAGAAGGCATAAATCCGCTAAGTAGTGACGAAGATGAGATAATGTAAATAATAGATAAAAATGTATAAACTTAAACATTGTATTTTTATTTTATTCAAATAGTGTAAAAAAGATTAGATAAAAAGCAGCGTCCTACCTGAGTAACATAATAAATAAGGTTAAAAAAAACAAAGACGAAGCCGCGGGCGGCTGCTTGTTATGTTCGCTTTTTTGCGGGCGGTACAAACACGCCAATATGACGTCACCGCGCTCAGGTCCCAACTTATCGCGCACGGGTAATACTAGATATTAAGGTTTTGCACTGTCGCTTTGGTGTTACTGTAATGGCTGTGTAAAATTTAAATAAATTAAATAAATGATAAATAAAAATGCCTCGTAGGACACGCACCTTAGAAATGTGCCCTACGATGCCCTGCCCTGCGTCTTCTTCACTTCATGTAATTTCACCAGCAACCATACCTTTCAAACCGAAACACAGCAGACAACCAGTTCTGCTTGGCGGCAGAAATAGGTATGGTGGTAGTACTTCCCCGGACAAGCTCTTTAACAAGCAACTCTACTACTCTTAACGGTAACGAGGCCCTTCGCGTTTTAAAAAAAAACTCTTCTGGTCGGTTGAAGCGATATGTGATCCGAGAGCTGGTGCTTATCTGGGTCAACGCCATTTTTCTATTAATATAAATCACATTATCACACTTATATTATAAATGCGAATTTTGGATGTTTGTCTATTTTTTTTGTTACTCAATCCCGTCGAAACGGCTAAACCGATTTCGATGAAATTTGGTATGTACATAGATTATAACCTGGATTAACACAAAGGTTACTTTTTATCCCAGTTTACGCGAGCGAAGCCGCTGGCAACAGCTAGTACTAAAATATTATTTCTGTTATATAATTTCGTCCCATCCAATGGTTGCCTGGAAGGGATCGATCTCAGCGATAAGGCATCCCATTGTATTGCCTTTTTAGTTTAAATGCTTATTTCACCACCTCTGACTAACTCTAACAAACGGATAAAAAAATGTATATGTCTTTTAGTATTTTTCAAATAGGTACTATTCGTATTCGACTGTTGCAACACAACTGACACGTCGAGATAACAAATAAAAAAGGTACATACGCGATAAATACCCGTTTTAATCAAAAATTATATACGTCTTTTGTTTTCACATGGAAACAGATAAGGATAGAATGACTTTTACCCGTCAATTAAAGTTACTCGGAGGTCGTGAAAGAGACCGTTAGTGTTATTTCTGTGTGGTAATTACAATAAAGAGTTATTTTATAATCATTAAAAATAAATAAATATATAGATAATCATAATCTTTCTGTCATCCATCGCTCACTAGGTCATTTATTTATTTATCATCATCATCGTATCAGCCGTAGGAGGTCCACTGATGGACAAAGGCCTCCATTGATCTCCAGGAACTGCGGTTGGAAGCGGCCTGCATCCAACGCCGACCTGCGGTTCTTACCAAGTCGTCTGCCCTATTTATTTATACATTTTAATAATTTATGTATGTAGATATGACAAAATATATTTTATGTATCTTAATATGTATATTTATGTAATTTTATGATTATATAATCTAATATAATTAAGCATTTTATTTTATATTATCTATATATTATATAAATTATAAAATGTACTTGTTCTGGGGATTCTAATAATATCTTACGCCGCCGTCCTTATTTATTCATATAGATCCTGTCCATCCAAAGGTTGCCTGGATGATATCGCCTTTAGCGATAAGGCCGCCCATTGTACCTATGATTTAAAAGTGTGTTTTGTGTTTAATGGTGTGCAATAAAGAAATTATCTATCTATCTGTAAATAAATAAATATTGCTGGGCATGTCACACAGCGCTATCTAGCCCCAAACTAAGCAGAGCTTGTACTATGGGAACCAGATAACTGATAGAATACTTATATAGTTCTTTTGTAAATACATACTTATAATATATAGAAAAACAACCAGACCCGGAACAAATATCTGTAGATCGATCTATTATTTGATTTATTGAATAATATTATAATAAGTTGTTGTATCAACGTTTTTGCTTAAGCTGAAATAGCGTGGTGAAAAGACGGGTAGCGTCTTGAAATACGAGGCAAATATTAGTTAGTTTTGAAGTAACTAGGCATACAAATGGCTCGTAAAGTTAAGCTGACCAAGTCATTAAATATTAACGTACTATGTACATGCACTTGAGGCTGCCTTTACCACCTACTCTAAAAGTTGTATGCCACCTGCCCGTTCCCAGTATGTATTGTTTCAAGTTTCATTAGCCAGACCGCGTACTCGGTAGGTCCACTCCTCCCCCCACTAGATGGAAAGATAAAGGGTGCTGAGAGTTGTGTGCAGGGTATACAAGATCGGTCGCTCTGAAAGTCTAAGGAGGAGGCCTATGTTCAGCAGTGAACTTGGTATAATTTTATGCTCGAATGGTTTTATTCAATCGAATATGCACTTATTAATTCACATATTGCTTTTCTATTTATACTATTACATATATATATATATATATATACAAGATAATTTATCTTCTATTTAACAAGACTGACCCATGATTATAAACAATGATGTGTTGCTCTGTATACAAAGTTTTTTTTTTTAAATTCTAAACTACGTACAGTATTACACAATACCAAAACACCTACCTGAAAACAAAGAAACGACATTAAAATTATTCTTCATTATTAGGTAATCCATAACACTTTTTGTTTCGGTATTAAATCATATTACAATTTTATATCAAAAACAGTTCACTGTTTTTCTTTGCAAACCACCACATTCTTTATCAACACGCCTAACCTGCTTTACCGACATTCTATGCTCACAAACAACCTACTTTACCGACAGCGCGAAGCGCGGCACAATTCAAATTCAAAGGAATAGGTACAATTTCTTTAGGTACTAATATATTATATTTATACTATACTAGTGGTCCCGCCGAACTTCGTACCGCCTTGACATGCAAATAACGCGGGCTGTCAATATACGTCACCCTGGTAGAATTGTCAATTGTTGTCCCCGGCCATCACTATGTATGAGAAAATGAATGACTTCCACAAATATTTCAATACCAAAATTAGCCAAATCGCTCCGCCCGTTCTCGAGTTTTAGCGAGACTAACGAACAGCAATTCATTTTTATATATATAGACAATATCTCGGGATAAATCCGACCGAAGCATCTGTTTCAAATGATATTCATTTTTTTACATACTCTTTGACGATATTTGCAGCACGCATTCTGTCAATTCTATGTCAAACGTCATAAGGTTACATTATAAAAGCGCTAAGGTTAGATTATAAATAATTCTATATGGTAGTTAAGTATTCTTAAATTTTCTAATTTTGCGCGCAAATTTCTTAATTTTTTATTACATAAGAACCTTCTCCTGACAGTAAGATATACAACAAAAAAAGAATTAGCGAAATTGGTCCAGCCGTTCACGCGTGATGGCGTGACCTAGGGAAATAGGGATTCATTTTTATATATAGAGATTATTTCTTTTCTTTTCTTTATTCATTTGTTGTTATTAAGCAATAGTGCCCTTCTTATTATGAGAATACCACGCCATTACAATCAAATATAATTCTGTACAAACTGATTATTCTGCAAAACATAAATAAACTTATGATTTATTTATTGGGTACTCTTCATTCAAAGGTTGCCTGGAAAAAAATGCATCTAAGCGATAAGACCGCTTTTTGTGAATTTTTAGTTTTACCTGTCTATCTTTTGTGGTGTACAATAAAGTGTTTTCATTCATTTATTCTTCTTTTTTATACTACTTATATGGCAAACGAGCATGCAGTCCACCAGATGTTAAGTGGCTACTGCAGCCCATGGATATCCACATAGAATTCAAAACAAGCTATTATGTCAATCTCTATGTAGATATGGTGCCATACTATAGGACTTAGCTGGTATGCCTCTGTGCCAGTAATTACAGGAACATACCATTACCATCTAACCGGAACACAACAGCACACGTACTGCTATTTGGCGGCAGATAATGGTAAGGCGGTGGTGCCCACTTACTCGAGCCCGTTCACAAAAGCTCTACCACCAGTAAATTATTTCATACTAGTATTTAGTTCTTAGAGTATGTTCATTGAAACTGACTCTATTATAAGTCCTAAATTCAATTAACTCCAGTCTACATAACAACAACAGGCAAGTCACTGGTATCTAATTAAAAGGGCGGATATTTGGAAAGGGTGAAACTAATGAATTCGGATGTAGTGAGTTTGAGTTTCATGGAGAGAACTCTAAAATAATAGGTTTTGGTTTTGCGCAGTGCAGTCGATTGTGATAAGTGATTTAGAAAACTGAATTGAAAACTTAAAAGGAAAAATACTGTTTATATCGGACAGTACACTTGTACCACATATACACTTAACCAACCTTACTGAGTGCGTTACGAGTGCATACATTTCCCTTTTAAATTCTTGATTTTTGTTAGACAAGGCACACAGAACCGTTCTATTAATCTTCTAATATACACGGTGTCCTATAAATCACTGTTTTCCCAGAACAAACGTCGCTCAGATCATGGTCTAATTAATGTTTATAGCATCAAATAAGAGAATAAAGAAACAAATCTAGACCTTCTCAAATAAGTCTAACTTTGTTCAAAAACTAACCGTGACATAAAGTTCATGAGTACGTTAGCCGTAGCGTATTACCTACTCCTTAGTTAGATGGCTACCGGTCAGCGCGCTGACTATGTTGTAGGGCGTAACGTTAAAATAGACGTCTTAAGCTCGAAACTTTTTATATTTTTCGAAGACCGATTTCGTTTTGTTTTTTAATTTGATGTTATAAACTGTTAGTAGTAGATCGTGGTCTGAAGAACATTTGTTCTGAAAAAACAGTGATTTAAAGGACACCGTGTATAAAAATCTCGTGTCACGGTTTTAGTGGTCGCACTTCTCAGAAACGGATCAACCGATTTTAATGATTTTTTATTTGCATATTTAGTACATTTGAAAATAAGTCTAAATTATTTTTCACCTTGTTCCCCTACCTCCTATTTTTTAATGGCGATTATAGAGTTTTTGTACGAACAATATCCTTATAATTTAACCGTCGTTCATTGACGAGAAGTCATTTACATAAAGCGTCGCGTCACTTTGACAATAGTGTTTTATATAGGTTTAATCATGAAATTCCCACGGGAACGGGAAATTTCAAGCGTACGAAGCCGCGGGTGGGCCAGCTAGTGAACGTATAAAATCAATATATTTTTATCAAAACTTGGCTTAGACAAAACGCAGGTTTGCTCATATATATTGTTACGAGCTGAGGGTTCGGGATAAAATAATGAAAATCAATCAAACCAAAATAACACTTTTATTTAACACTAAAATGATAAATACACGATCTTAATCACAACACACTAATTCACACCACTGTTGCACAATAAACCACTAAAAGTCACCAACATATTCTTATAGCAAAATCCAGACTGAGTCTCTGTTTTTTTTTGAATGGACTAATCTCGCTGTTGGCCTCTGAGGCCGTTGCAGCTTAACCGAGCTTTTAGCGAGCGCAGAAGGCACCCAGCCCTGTAACTTTTTGATAAGGCAACTAACGCAAGGGCACCACTTAGGTACGAACCTCGGCTTGGGCTGTTGCCGGGACGGGGATAGGAGAGAAACGCCCAGGTACGTGCTTGTACCTCGTATAGGCGGCGACTGAAGGGACTCGTCGACCTCGCCGGCGAGGTCGGTGTATTTGTGAAGTGTTTGCTCTGTCTAATGTGGATGACTCTTCCGCAATAGCGGAAGTGATTTCGTCATCCGGGTCTCCAAGAACGTGTCTCGGACGACGGAGGGTTTTGCTGTGTTCGGACGGTTCTATCGAATAGTACGGAATGGTATGTACCAAAGGATTCGGATGATGAGTGGCAAGTTCATAATGTCGCTTGGAAGCGAGATTGATGAACTAGGCTATTGACTCTATTTTCAAATCACGATGATCGTTATTGCGAAAATACCAAGGCGAGCCTGTGGCTTTTCGCAAGAAACGATTTTGTACTGTTTGAATGGCAGCAACTTGACGAGAGTGGGCGAATACTACTGAGGAGTATGTCATGATGCGGCGAATGCAAGCTTTGTAAAGGGTCATCTTATTTCTAAGAGACATTTTACTGCTTAGGAGTGAGGACAGTCGTCCTAAGGTGTACTTAGCTTTTTTGCACCTCTTAGTGATGTGCAACCTAAAAAAAAGTGGTCTATCAAGGATGACACCCAAGTATTTGGCAGAGGGGACTGACTCTCTGGGCGTCTCTACGCCCTATTTATACCGCACGCACTTACTACACATTTTCTGGAACGTTCTCAAAGGTTCCGCCGGCAACTAGAACTGTGTAGGAATTTCACAGGACTACTATTTCTTATTCCGTACTACTGTAGGTAAAAACGCAGTAGGTATATATCATACCTATTATTACCTATACTGTGGCATAGTAGGTATAACTTCGAGGGACCGACTATTACTTATTCTGTAACAGCCTTGGGCTTAACAGTATGTATATTGAATATCTATACGTGTAGCGAATACTAATCAAATCTGGCCTCCGCAGACTACAATGAATCATTCAAACTTCAAAATTCAAAGTTAAAATATTGTTTAGGTTCACTTATACATTTCGGGTGAAGATTTTTAATCTCAGAACTTTGAGTCGTGGTGACTGCACTCACCGTTATTATTTTATTCACGAACAGAATAATGTACAAATGCAGGACTTAGTGCCTAAATAATTTTCTACCTGTCATCCGTGACACGTAATAAATATCATACAGTACCAAAAGAAAAACAAACAGAAAGAACCATTTAAGTATACTTTTCCTATGAAAGCATCTTCAGACTAAAAAAATTAAGCACATTATGTGAGTCCGCATACTTGAGCGACTTTATATCTGCGGAATGTATTGGAGTCCCATATATATAAGCTATGGGCCCTTAGTTTGAAGCCGGCGGGGGCTCTAAAAGGACAAAAAGACATACAAGTTTCTAATAAGGACACTTCCCATTTTCAGCTAAAAACGATGCACACGGCCTATTATTCTGACGTCACGCGCCATGCAGGATGCTGACAACCGACAAATTTACGATGTCATAACTTACTGCCCGCCAGTGCGGCGCTGCCTTCCTTCTGTAATTACTTGTTTATTAGTGTATACTCGGAAGCTTTCTGTTGCGGTTATAAACGGGACTTAGGACCGGGAGTAGATGCTGATTCCCGGATGTGAGGGGGAGGACTATTTCTATACCGCTTGAGGTCGCTCTATACAAACTTTGTTCCAGTTTGAATAGTTATTAATCACTAGCTGACCCGCCCGCGGCTTTGCACGCTTGAAATTTCCCGTTTTCGTGGGAACTTTGGGGTAAAAACTATATAAAACACTTTGGTCAAAGTGACGCGACACTTCATGGAAATGACTTCAGGTCAATGAACGACGGTTACATTATATGGATATCGTTCATACAAAAATACTAAAACCGCGATTAAAAAATGGGGGTGAAGGTAGGAGGGTAAAAAATACGCTAGGACCTATTTAAATACCTACCAAATATACAAAAAAATGTTCATTAAATTGCGCGACCCGTTTCGGAGGAGTTCGGCCACAAACACTGTGACACGAGATTTTTATACCCCATAGAATAACTGGGCACCGTAGTAAACATACATAGGGCCCAATTTTACTAAACCAATCACTTCACTATGACGTTGGTATCATCGCCAAATGTCCACTATAGATACCTTTTGGTATTCTACCAACCAACACAATCTTTTGTCAATGACCGCCGTTGTTATGACAACTCTATTGAAAATTTGGCAGTTTATGACAGGAACAATAATCATAACCGTTAAATAGTTGTATGGCTCCATATGAGTTTTTCTTATAAATTAGGAGAATTAGGCCCCTATCTAAGAACGTGTAATTTGTCAAAAGATGAAATAAATGATGAAACAAACTTATCAATTCAATTTTTATAAGGACGGAGTTCTGAGGTAAACACATAAAACCGAATTGCGTCCCTATAAAATATGAGGGTTGCCTTCGATATTTTTGGAATCCCATCATCAGATCCTGGCTTAGTGCCAATGGGATCACCTGGGAAGTACACCCTTTTATATAAAAAAAAATATTTCTCAAATCAGTCCAGGCGGCTACGAGTAATCGGGGAACATACTTAAAAAAAAGTGGCACTTCAGGAATGTCGACAGAAGTCAAAACAATTACGAGATACTTATAAACGTTACAGAAAACGGTACGAAACCGTTACAGAGGATTCAGTAACGGTAACGGTAACTGTGTCGCGAGTTCAATGGTTTTTTTCCCATTTCAAAAAATGCCCAACGCGCCTAAAGAAGTTTTCACTTAAAAAAAAAGATTTCGAATTCAGAACCTCCTCCTTTTTTTGAAGTCAATTAAAAACAGGCATGACCAGATTTATTTCACGATAAAGATAAATAGGGAAGCAAAAAGTTTGGCAGACAATTATTCAATCACGAGTTGACTCCGGTTGCATGCTTCTTCTTAGCGTGTCAAGAGTTCTACGTTTTCATTTATACCATGTTGGACAGGTGTTTGGCCACAACAATAGCATTAGGCGAGGCGGTTATTAGGTCCTCCATCGTGCAGGTGGTCGGACACAAAGCGCACATTAGTAAGTGCTGCATTGACTGCGCGGGATCACCGCACTCGCACTGCGTTAAGTTAGGGTCCCTGAATTCCCATTTGCACATATTAAGTCTGCAGCGGCCAACCTGTGTGCGGAGCCTGTTTAAGGACTTCCAGACTGTCTTGTGTCTTCCAGGCGATGGGGAGTTACTTTTTATCCACAGTGTGTGTTTAGCGGCAGCCGGGTCATCGCTCGTGGCCCTTGTGAGTTGAAAGCTCTTACGACTTTTAAGGCGGAGATGTGAGATGTGATGGGCATATAGGGGGTGGGGTGGTTGCATGCTGGTAATCGATGATTCAATAGCGTCTCTATAGATGTGTTCTAATAATTTGAAATTAAAATCAACTTGTAAGTAGTATCAATTAATTTTTAAACTCAGTCTACAGATGCGTGCGTATCTTATAACTAATTTATAATGAGGAAACTGTAATATCTGAGGTGTCTTGGAGTTTTTGAGACTCTTCAAAAGTCGGTGGGTCTTCTAGGTGTTGGCAAACTGGCAGTTCTTTAAGCGAGTTGATATGAGACAGGCAAACGCTGAGCGCATTGGGATTAGAACATCGTTAAAATGTTCTGCCCATCGCATTAGTACGTCACTTTTGTGTGTAACTCGGAATTGCCTGTCTTTCGCGTACATTGGTGCTGTCTTTCTTACTCGTGGGCCAAAGATCGCCTGAATTCCTTCAAAGAATTTGCCAGTTTGATGAGTATCGGCGCAGTGCTGCAGTCCAGCAGCTTTTTCTTTCCACCACTTATCTTTCAGTTCTCGAACCATCTTAGTTTTTGTTGAGCTTCTTTTTTACTGTGTGCATTAGCAGATTTCGAGTTCAGTTCATATCTATGTCTTTCAAAAGCCTCCTAACCTCTTCATCGGATGCGTCGAACCAATCTTGATTCTTTTTTGTGGTTTGCCTATAATATCCAGAGCATAGTCATGAAGGTGTTTTGAAAAAGATCTCCATTCATTATCTACTGTGGAAAACTCAGTTTGCAAAGCACTAACAGCAAACTTTGTATCCAGCGTGTTACCCAGCTCTGGTGATGTAACAAGTCTCGAGAAAGCCAATCTAGGTAGAATTTTGTGGGGTGCTCGTCGTGGAGCCTTAAGCTTTAGGTGCATCTTTGACCTAATAAGACGGTGGTCAGTCCAGCCCAGGGCCCCACGCATCGCTCTCGTTATGACAACGTCACGTAGGTCTTTTCGGCGGACAATGACGTAGTCCAAAAGATGCCAGTGCTTAGATCTAGGGTACATCCACGAGGTTTTGTATTTATCAGCAAGCCGAAATAATGTATTGGTTATGGCAAGGTCAAATTTAGCGCACAATGATAAAAGGCGTAGCCCATTGTCGTTGCATTTTCCAACTCCATGTTTACCAAGAACTCCGCTCCAGTGGTCATGTTCAGTGCCGATGCGAGCGTTAAAATCTCCCAGCAAAATTACTTTATCATGTTTTGGAATATTTTTAAGTGTTTGGCGTAGATGTTGGTATCCCATGATTTGAAGCTGGAGACAAAGATGAGTGTCTATAAGGCGCTAATCATTCCTATATTGTTATACGGCGCAGAGACATGGTGCCTCTACAAAACAGACATCAAAAAACTTGACACGTACCACCTAAGGTGTCTAAGATCCATCCTAAAGATCAAGTGGGAGGACCGCGTGCCAAATACGAAAGTTCTGCGTCGTTCCGGAATACACGGCATGGAGGCTCTTCTTATGCAGCGACAGCTCAGATAGTGCGGACATGTCCTTCGCCATGGATGACCACCTTTTACCCAAAGCTGTATTTTACTCTGAGATGGCAGAGGGTAAGCGGAAACACGTTGGTCAGCATCTGCGCTATAAGGATGTGTTCAAGAGACATTTGAATGCCTGTGCTATTGACCCTGCAGCTTGGGAGGAGCTTGCTTCACAAAGGTCGTCCTGGCACTCAATTATTTATAACAACATCAAAGCATTTGAAGAAAGTCGCCTTGACACACTCGACGTAAAACATCGGACACGTAAAGAGAAACCTAAGCCCTCGTATACATACACATATAACGCCGCAGGTCAACTCTGTTGCCATACTTGTGACAGGATATTTAAAACAAAGTTCGGATTAGCGAGCCATATTAGGGCTCACGCTAGAATGTAAATAGTAATAATAATTTAGATTAATCAAATTAGTTTAGATTTTATTTTAGTTTCATTTATTTTGGTTTAGTTTTGTTAAATATAAATTTTAAACCATTTATAGTTAGGGTCGCCGTCATCGAAACCGATGAGGAGGACTATACCTATGTATATATATAAATGTGTTCTAATGATTTGAAATTAAAATTAACTTGTAACTAGTATCAAGTAATATTTAAACTTAGTCTACAGAAGCGTGCGTATCTTATAACTAATTTATAATGAGAAAACTGTAATATCTGACCAAACTCACGCTATTACTCTTTTTAAACATAAAACAATTCTCTGAAGCAGTTAAACCACTCCTTTTATCTAAACAAAGCGAAAAGATAGCTCTTCAAAACTTCCTAATTGGAGTTCCGATCCGGATAAAAAAGCGCCGACGCGATACAACGGGAACCCTGAGCGGCTGTAAGCAATGCGTCAAGGTACACAATAAAAATAAATCGGCGATAGACCAGCGTCACATTGATGAGTCTGCAACAAAATTCCCAGTACAGCTATTTACCCAACTTCCTTTTTCATCACTCTTATACCTGCGCTTTATAGTTCAAAATCCAATACATAGGATTTACGATGGTATGCGGTATACATCTTTGTTAGTGTTATTCACTTTCGTTGCGTCCATAAAATAGGTTTACTGCCGTCCTTGCCTATCGCGGCCTCTAAACGACTGTCAGATAATAAATTAAATGGAAAATAAATAAAAACTCAAAGTACGTATTTCCGTTAGATTTGTCATAAATATACTAATTAGGTTAAAATGGGATCGCTATTCATTTCTTTGACCTCAAAGGTTTCGTTTGTAAGTTTTCCGTAACTTGGAATTTATTGATTGAGTTTTTCTGTTTATTGCTCTGTAACAAATTGAGATCGTTGGGACTCTGTTTAAAGATCATCTATGATTATATTTTATCTTTATGGTTCATTTGCGTTTACTGTCTTCAGGGTCAATATCTTCGACAGAACACAAATATCCTAACGGAATCTGTTTGTGTTTTACTCGATATAGTATAAAAGGTGAAATATTTTCCATGTCGATGATTCAGTTTATTTATTATTAGGCTCATCAACAAAATTTACATGACGACGTGCATATTTACAACGGTATACACCATGACTAAATGCAATTGAGACGATCTCCGTGGCGCAGTGGGCGAATAACCGGCTGAGACGCAGGAAGTAGAGGGTTCGATTCCCACCGCGGAACAAGTGTTTACATGATCGACATATATTTGTTCCGGGTCTGGATGTGTTTATATATGTTTTAAGTATGTATTTACAAAACAAAAAGTATATAAGAATTCTATCAGGTATCTGGTTCCCATAGTAGAAGCTCTGCTTAGTTTGGGGCTAGATAGAGATGTGTGAATTATCCAACAATATTTATTTATTTAATCATACTCAATGCAAATTCTTATTTATTGGGTCTGGACCCAGTTTTCTCTTTCATTTGTTTTCTGAGTATGTATGGTCATTTTAGTAATTGGGATCGATTCTATAAATGTACCATTGTGCAAAGCGTGACGACATACAGTGAACATAGATCAATATAGCAAAGACAATTTTGGAATGCGAGAGGATTCCAAAAGTTTTATGGTTCCGAGACAAATCTTGATAAATGGTTCGGTGTTGGCGTCGGTCGCGCTGCAATTCAATCAAAACTCCATGGTATCCGGTGTGTGTTCTACTGCAGTAGAACAGTCAGCGACAGACACACGACTGTTTGACTTTAAACAACAACAATAATAATAATAATCATCAATAAAGGTTGTCTGGAAGAAATCGCCGCCGCCGATAAGACCGCCCATTGTACTTGTTGCTTTGTGATTTTTTTATTTTTAAGTATGTTTCTTTTGAAGTGTACAATAAGGTATTTTCATTCATTCATTGATTAAATAATCAAACATTTCAAACAGCGCCATCTAGCCCAAAACTAAGCAAAGCTTGTCATATGGAAACCAGATATTTGACAAAATACATTCTTACAATATATAGAGAAACAACCAGACCCGAAACAAAGATCTGTAGAATCCGCAACCTCCTGTATCCTCAAACTCCATCGTAAACCAAAATGTATAATACATGAAGATTGTAATGAGAGTGAATGAAACTGAAGACCGATTCACCGTAGAAATAGTCGAGATGGGTGGATACAGAGTGCGTAATTAACCATGGAGATTTCAATAATAGTAAGAATTAAAAGGCAATGGTTTAAGGAACCAATTCGACGATTGTAAAAATAAAAAAAAAACCGGTCAAGTGCGAGTCGAACTCGTGCGCCGAGGATTTCGTACCTACCCATTATACCGGCATAATAAAATTGATATCATTTTTATTGGTGGTTTTAAGTGTGTTTGTATGTGCGTGTGTGCTGTAATGGTTGAGTTAGACATGTATGTATGGGTGCATGTACTTTATTTGCAACATTTTTTATTTTTTGGAACTTTTCCTTTCATTGTGCTGTAAAAATCCTTGCTTTTTGCCAAATTTCGTGATTCTAGGCCAACAGGAACTACCAAATAGGTTTTCGACCCAAAACCTATAGGGTCTTTCGGTTGACCAAGAATTGTCAATTTTGGTTAAAAGCAAGGTCTTATGGCACAAGTAAATGGCAAATTCCGAAAATTAAAAAAAAAATTAAAATTAAGGTAAATTTTGGTACTTACAAGTTTCGCGAAAGTTTAAATTTGTCCGTATCTTTTTATCGTGTTAACTCAGGACCTTGATTTTTATATACCTAATAGGGACTATAGACCTTAGTATCTGATATAAAATTCAACTTGCTAAGTTCATCCGTTCCTGAGAAAATCGGACGGACAAGAGAGTGATCTAATAAGGATTCTTTTTTTACCTTTTTAGGTACGGAACCCTAAAAATAATAATAATGCTGTATATTTCACATAGCACTGGGATTTTGTAATATATTTAAGGCCGGTGCAAACCAAATGTGTGTTCATGCCAAAGCGTGACGTGAGCGTGACGTGAGCGTGCCACGCACACACCATGCACACGTATTCGGTTGGCACAGGCCCTTGAAGGTTTCAAATACTTTAACATCCCAGTTTTTTTTATATACTACTAAAGTAGCAAGTCGGCTCTTGAAGTTGTCGACGCGTATGTATACCTAGGACAAACAGTCCAATTAGGTAGGTCCAACTTCGAGAAAGAGGTCAATCGTCGATTCCAACTCGGATGGGCAGCGTTTGGGAAACTTCGCAACGTATTTTCGTCCAACATACCTCAGTGCCTTAAGACGAAAGTCTTCAATCAGTGTGTGTTACCAGTGATGACATATGGAACCGAGACGTGGTCCTTCACTATTGGCCTTATGAATAAGCTCAGAGTTGCTCAACGAGCTATGGAAAGGGCTATGCTCGGGGTTTCTCTACGGGATCGAATCAGAAATGAGGAGATACGTAGGAGAACTCATGTCACCGACATAGCCCGACGGATTAGCACGTTGAAGTGGCAATGAGCAGGCCATATAGCGCGCAGAACAGATGGCCGATGGGGCCGGAAAGTTATCGAATGGAGGCCACGGACCGGCAAGCGCAGCGTAGGACGTCCACCTACAAGATGGGCAGACGACTTGGTAAGAACCGCAGGTCGGCGTTGGATGCAGGCCGCTTCCAATCGCAGTTCCTGGAGATCAATGAGGTAGGCCTTTGTCCAGCAGTGGACATCCTACGGCTGATATGATGATGATGATGATGAAAGTGGCAAACAAGCATAAGGCCCACCTGATGGTAAGCGGTTACCGTAGCCTATGAATGTTTATAAAACCAAAGGAATCACTCGCGTATTGCCGAACCTTTAAAATTTTTAAAACGCTCTTATCCTGGGAAAAACTTCGGCAGGGAGACCATTCCATGAGCGAAGTGTACGCGGGAGGAAATTCTTCTGGAATCTCACCGTGCGCGACCACGTCCTCTCCAAGGTGTGTGGATAGATCCCCTGTCCATGGCGAGTGGTGAGATGATAAAAAGAACCTGCAGGCATCATGTTAAAGAACTCTTCAGAATACAACCTATTATACAAGCGGTAGAACACACACAGGGAGGCAAAATCTCTCCTGGGAATTAAGGGCTCAATACCGTTTGTGAGAATGGGATTGTCAACATTTCTCACAGCTCGTCTTTGAACACAGTCAAATGGCCTTACTTGATATCCAGGTGCCCCTGCCTATAAATGACAGCAGTACTTCATGTGGGGCCAGACTTCTGCCTAATAGAGAAGCAGTTTTTGCCCCGCACTGAAGTGACTCCGAAACTGCACGTCACTGGAGATGTCAATACCCAGGATCCCAATGATCTTAGAGATGGTTAAGGGTGTGTTCTGTTATTGTGGACCTATAGTACATGAGTTTTTTTAGCGGTGAACGCACAAACCTGTGTCTTTGTGGAGTTGTATTGAAGCAGGTTCAAATCTCCCCAATCGTAAACTCTGGTTAATATGCCCTCGATGTTAGACACAAGTTGTTTTCGGCTTTCTTCCACAACGGAACGCTGGCGTCATTGGCACAAGAATGTATCGATTATTTCTTTTTTCAAGAATTTTTTCTGTATAAAACTTTTTGTACAACTTTGTCAATTCACAAAAACATAAATATGTTCCGTATCGGTACCATTAAAGTAAACAACTTTTGTTTGAAAACATTTTTTCTTTTTAGTATTTTTTGTAGACATTACCGGCAGGTGTACGTATCCTAACTCTATTATCAAAATTTAAAAATGCCATTCAATAAGCAATAACCGGTGGTTCAGCTCAAAGTAAAGTAGAAAGACCAATCTTCAAAATGAGCTATTTGGATAAAATAATCTGCGAGTTCGAAAATATATTTTAATGTTTTCACCATCATCATCCTTTACGATCATCGAGAGGATAAGCATGCTGAAGTGGCAGAGTGCGAGGCACATAGCTTGAAGAACTAACGGCCGTTGGGGCAGAAAGGTTCTCGAGTAGAGACAACGCACGTTTGCTGGGAGCCGTCGGGTGCAAGCCGCTTAAGATCGGTCGCTCTGGAAGTCAATGGGAGTTTGGGGAAGACTATTTTCAGAAGTGGACATCCTATGGCTGATATGATAATGATGATGATCCTTGACGACCTTCGTGGTGCAGTGGGGATGCCGACTAAGATGCAAAGGGTTCGATTCCCACCGCGGGACTTATGTTTGCATGTACTACGGTTATTTGTTCCTGATTTGTGTGTTTCTCTAAAACGAAAATAAAATATCCTACCAGTTAACTGGTTCCCATAGTAGTTACAAGCTTTGGTTAGTTAAGGGCTAGATAGCGCTGTGTGAAATTACCATTTTTTGTTCTATGTATTATACTACAAAGTTATTCTCTATTTGAAGCGAACTTTGCAACTCAGGTCTGCGATACCATATCTACGAGAAAACACTACAAAAAAAAATTTGGAGATACATATTTAAATTTATTTCGGCTTTTATCGCTGAGCGTACGCTAGTGGAAATGCGACGTCGATCGACAACCGGTAATTCCTAGACTGCCTTGTCAGCCAGTCTTGTCTTCGCATTCCTATGGCACGGAAAATGGATATGAGTTTCAAAGATTTTGTAAGCGATTTTTCTATGAATATTGAAGTTTTAAGCACTATCGAGTTTATGATCAAGGTAAAAAGAAAGTTGGTTCTACACATATTTTAATAGTGTATGTACATATTGATTTTATTTGATGGGTTAACACAAACGCTGCTGTAACACGATTTGGTGAGGCTCGTAATTTTTATTGACAGACAACAGACAGTCGGTATGATTTAATATTGTGCTATGTTTTGGATCAAACAAAAGTTTTTTTGTTTTCTACTTAGTATGGGGATATAATGAACTATGGTTATAGATAAAATCGCTTAAATAAACCATGGGCTCAATTTTAAAGAATATAAAAGAGACATTTTTTTTTAAACATAGGCATGTGTTTTAGAGATATGTTTTTAAACATAGGCATGTGTTTTAGAGATATGTTTTTAAACATAGGCATGTGTTTTAGAGATATGTTTTTAAACATAGGCATGTGTTTTAGAGATATGTTTTTAAACATAGGCATGTGTTTTAGAGATATGTTTTTAAACATAGGCATGTGTTTTAGAGATATGTTTTTAAACATAGGCATGTGTTTTAGAGATATGTTTTTAAACATAGGCATGTGTTTTAGAGATATGTTTTTAAACATAGGCATGTGTTTTAGAGATATGTTTTTAAACATAGGCATGTGTTTTAGAGATATGTTTTTTTGATTTATAATTTGCTTTGTTATTTATTTTTTACGCTAATAAGTCATTATCATCTAAATGCTACTCGTAGAGGTCGATTTTTTTCTAAAACAATTTTTTCTTTTTTTTTGTGATAAAAAAAACCTTTAATCAAAAATAGTTTACTATCAAAAGCAGTAGCTGTAAAGTCATACAAGACTGGATCAAGAAAATAACTATGAAATTTGGAATCAACATTTTTTTGACATTATGAAAGAAATCATTTATGACTCATTTCAAACACTTTTTTGTAGTAAAACTTCTTTAAGCACGCTTGACTTGGGGAGTAAGCTGGTGCATGCGTGACGAGAACTATACGAAAAGTGTGATCGGGCGAGGCGAACGGAAGTTGAGAGGAAGATATAAGTTAGCGAAGATAGAAAGAGAGAGAGTTACGTTTCGTATATTACTGCAAGGGCAAGAGAGACAGATGCGAGCACACATTTTTTCTCTCTTTTGCTCATATATCGTATATATTTGTATAGGTATATCTAAGACACAGTGCAGGCTTATTATCTGTATCACGCTGTAGGAGCAAGAGCGAGCAGTGTTTCTTTCTCTCTTCCTCTCATACCCAGTGCATGAAATATATACATATCTCAGTTGGTAGTTCGTTTGCGAGTTTGCCAGCGTTACGCGAACGGTGATAAAATAATATTTTTTTGTAATTTCATTTCATACTTGAACAATTTTGTAAGATAATATTTTAAAAAAGAATTTTTACTTCCGTAGTTTTGTCTAACTAAAGCACATTCTTTTTTTTTAATCTAGTCTGATATGATTTTACTACTTATCTATCTCGCCATAGAGGTAATCTAATTTGCGTTAGTTATTTCAACCGTTCTACAAGAAGTCACTTTTGGGCAAAGATCTTCCAGTTCTAAAGTAGTGCCCTAAATCACGTCAAATCAAAACAAACTTTATTCAATGCAATCATAAGGATTATTTTTATATATCATACTGTAATGCAACTTAAAGTAGACGTGGTGGAAGAGCTTCAGCTTGGAATCTATATATTAATACGTGAAGTGAAAACTGTATACCCCTTTTTAAGTTTATTGCGCGCACGGAGTTTATATGGAGAAGGAGGAGCGAATGCCAAAATATTAAAATATATTAATATACTAGCTGACCCGCCCGCAGCTTCGCACGCTTGAAAATTTCCGTTCCCGTGGGAACTTTAGGATAAAAACTAAATAAAACACTCTTGTCAAAGTGACGCGACACTTGTAAATGACTTTACGTCAATGAACGACGGTTAAAATATAGGGCTATTGTTCATTCATCATCATCATCATATCAGCCGTAGGATGTCCACTGCTGGACAAAGGCCTCCCTCATTGATCTTCAGGAACTGCGGTTGGAAGCGGCCTGCATCCAACGCCGACCTGCGGTTCTTACCAAGTCGTCTGCCCATCTTGTAGGTGGACGTCCTACGCTGCGCTTGCCGGTCCGTGACCTCCACTCGAGAACCTTCCGGCTCCAACGGCCATCCGTTCTGCGCGCTATATGGCCTGCCCATTGCCACTTCAACGTGCTAATCCATCGGGCTATGTCCGTGACTTGAGTTCTTCTACTGTTCATTCAACAATACTAAATTATGATATTATAATTATTTAACCTATATTTTCCCACTGCTGGGCAAAGGTCTCCCCCCTGTTCCTCCACATCTCTCGATCACTCGCCACGTCCCACCAGCCAACTTGGAATGCATCGAGGTCGTCACGCCAACGCTTCCTCGGCCTACCTGCAGGTACTCATTGTGTGACGACTGTAGCCCATTTGTCTGTGACCATACGACTGACGTGACCCGCCCAGTCCCACTTCAGCCTGGCAGTCTTGTCACTAACATCTGCGATGCCGGTCTTCGCGCGCAGTGTGGTATGGCGGATCCTGTCGATTCTCTTTACCCCTAACACGCTGCGTTCCATGGCTCTTTGGCAAACCTTGAGTTTGGACTTTTGAGATTCTGTCAATGACCAAGTTTGGGCACCATAGGTAAGGAGGGGCAGAATACACATGTCGATGAGTTTACGCTTAAGTGACAATGGAAGGTCTCCCTTCATTAGCGTCTTCATGGACCAGAAGCATTTTTGACGCGGCGATCAACCTCTTTATCTTGCCTGTTTTCGAAGGAGACATTCTGGCCCAAGTAAATGTACTCATTGACTTAGTATAATTCTTGCCTGTCTACCATGATTTTGTGTTTGTTGGTGTTAGTCATTAGTAGTGTCTTTGACCAATTCATTATTAGTCCAACCTCAAGGCTTGCAGTGCTCAGGTCTTGGAGCATATTTTGGAGTTCTTGTGCTGTTGGAGCAAAAAGAACAATATCATCGGCGAAGCGCAGTATGAATTATGGTCGCTAATCGACCACTTTACATTGACAATTAGCATCTACTAATTCTAATAGAGAAATCGCCGAAATACAAATCTTAATCCGCAATCATCAAGCCGTTCCCAATCATTTTATAAGCTACGTGCCTCTTTTATAAAAATATGTAACCAAATAAATATATCGGATCTGAGCAAGCCTTCTCAATGCTTCCAAGCTCTCTCTGTCCATATCACGCTGATTGTCGAGTCTGGATCTGATTCAAACATTCCTTACAGCGCAGCGTTATATTGTAATTCCACAGATCGGAGGTATTTCTTTGATCAATGCTTACTACATTCTAGTATTAAACGGTGCAAGTAACCTTGGAATTCTAATATAGCTTGTCTGGTATGGTTAAAGCATGTATCCCTTTCCGACACAACAATGCAAGTACGGTACTTTACTGCAAATACGACAAAATCGTTAAAACATCCTGAAATTCTCGAATCTCCTGACTTAAGGCGAGTACACATTAAGCGTTCGGAGCGCGTTAGTAGGGTGCATACAGCGCGCTTAGCACGGCGTTTAACGAGCATTGCCAAGGTGTCCAAACTACTGGCTCAGTTCGGAAATGGACGTCGAAGTGATTGCGTGTGTGCAGCTCCCATACCGTCGGTATAAAAGACGACGGCAGAGGTAAAAAGAATTATCCATCCAATTATTCCAATCCAATATTCCAAATTGTCTTCACAATCACTGAAAATTTCAACTATCACCTCCCAATTATTATTTTTTTTAATTTTATTTGTATAATCAGGTCTTTCCATGTCCCATATAGCTCGACGTTTTTGAAATTCATCGATAATTAAATCTGTATCGAAGTGCTCAATCTCCATTTTGATGCGTCCACCCTACACAAAAGCGCGATATCAAATTTACGGCAAATAGCGGTGCATGTACATATCTACAAGCGCGCAGCTGTCCTCCGCGCAACGCGCGTTCAAACGAAAATCTGACAGCGCACGTATGACGCGCACTAGATTAGAAGCGGGCGCTTGCGTGTGTACACCTCAACCGATCTCCATAATCTTAAAACGCGCGTTACCAAAGCGCGCGCTTCTAAACGCCTAATGTGTACTCGCTCCTAGTCGAGGCATCTAAACGTTTTGCTGAATTCAAACGTCAATTTGTCGATCGTCAAATTGAGCACTTTCACCGCTAGTTCCAATATTTCTGATCTGATTTATAGATTCCTGAGAATATACCAGGGAACCCTAGTGTGGAATCCTATAGGTTTTTGAGGTATTGGGGTTCAAGAGATTGAACAAAAATGAAAATGAGACTATTAGGTCAAATGGGACGTCGTATGAAAGGTCTTTATTAGTATATTTCAAACCGGTTTTTATTTTTCGTTGTTTTGTTTGAGTTATTAGCCATAACAAAACTTTTACAAAATTCACTAGGTACACCAGGTACCCCACAATGCTGAAATTTGGTATTCGTGTAGCTTTAGTTTTTTTAAGCAAAAGTCTGAAATCCAGAATAACTGCATTTTGTACCCCAAAAAATATAACCAAATGAATAAACTCCCGTTACCTGTAATTTGAATGATACTGTAGGTCAAGTAATCTAAATACGTTAAGGCATCGTTGCGCAAGTTGCCCTAAGGTTGTATTGCCAAGTGCTGCTTATATTCTGAAAAAACCACTGTACGAGTTGTTGAGTGAAAAGTTGTGCCGGGTGACAGTCCTTAAGAGACGTTTTCACGCGAAAAAAATTACAGCAGTGTAGCGATACTACCCACCCCTATTTCTTCAACCGACGTTAAAAAAGGAGGAGGTTCGCCAAAATCCGTTATAGGCACGTGATGGTTTTTAAATCAAGATCATGTTCTCAAACCCACAAATTTGGGTTATCAACTGTTATAATGTGAAATGATGTACTTACCGTCTAAAAAGGTTAAAAGTTGACTATACCTCAGCTCAAACTCCAATTTCACCTTCATTTGGAGTCATCTTTGGATTTTTTTTCAGTCGAGCAAATTTTACGGAATCGTGTTTTTACCACACAGGCACTCTAGCACGTATCCTTATCTATAACATTTATGAACTACAGATTGAAAGGACGACACAATTTGTTGAAAAAACATTGTTTCTCAATAAGCGATTTATCGTCTCCCCAGGTATAGTGTTTAAAAAATTTAATTTCAACTATGATAAGCGTTGTGCAGTTTCATCATTAATTAACCATTTAAACTCTAAAATCACTAAATCTTTAAAAAATATTTCTAAAACGGAAGAGTTCTAAACGACCGCATAAAGATGTCCAGCGCACGGTACCACAATAAATTCCTAGATATCGGAGCGAAACTTTCTGTGCAGAAATGGTGAATGGTCCGTCGAACAATATGTGTGTTGTTTCACCACAATGTATGGCGGATTGTATGCAGCTACGCAGATGTTGATGGACGCACGTGGCGAATGTGCTGGGAAAGCCAAATTTTGAACTGGATATACTGAGTTTTGCGGACACAAGCGATGTTATGATAACATATTACCCGTGTGCGATAAGTTGGGACCTGAGCGCGGTGACGTCATATTGGCGTGTTTGTACCGCCCGCAAAAAAGCGAACATAACAAGCAGCCGCCCGCGGCTTCGTCTTTGTTTTTTTTAACCTAATTTATTATGTTACTCAGGGAGGACGCTGCTTTTTATTTAATCTTTTTTACACTATTGGAATAAAATAAAAATACAATGTTTAAGTTTATACATTTATTTTATCTATTATTTACATTATCTCATCTTCGTCACTACTTAGTGAATTTATGCCTTCTAGAGGTTGTCCTTCGTCCTCAGTCTCACTATAATCACTTGACGAAGAGGTATCCGATAAATTTACAACATTTACTATAACAACAAAAACTACAACAACAAAACAATGACACAAACTATAACAACAAAAACTACAACATTAAAACAATAACACAAACGAAAACTAAAAGAATTCCAGAGTCGTTACGTGACGTAGGCCAGTACGAGACTAAAAACCCTAGTAAAATATAGTGATGCGAACGGTACAATACTGGCGCCATCGGGGAAGTGCAGGGGAAGCGGTCGGGGAGTCGCATTCCTAGCAGGTCCCAAGTTATCGCGCACGAGTAATACAAACTAAAAAGATAGAATACAATAAATTATTAAAGAAAACATATTATAAATAATAGAATATAATAGAGATAAAATATAGAATATTGTATAGTCGATGTATAATTAAATATTTTCTAACGAACGTAGGTACATAACGTCATTAAAACAACTTTGTTTACAAACGAAATAAAATCAAATCTGGATATTTTTATTCCATAAAGATACATTGCTTGTACACTTGAAAAGGTCATAAGTTTTACTGTATATTTTCATAATAATAAATACAGATAAGTTCAAAAATACACTATAAATTAATTAAGGATAAGTTGGTAAGTCTAAGTACAATCAGAAACACAGGTTATAACAAAATAAGACAGGTTTAATAAAAACTGTCTGTAATTATATGGTACTAGGCATCAGTAAGAGCTTCATCAAGGACTGCAAAATACTCAATCAAGGGTATCAATATAACAATAAGTATAATAATCTAGCATCAGGCAACATTTCTTACTTTCACGCGTGGTAAAAAAATATGTTTGTTATTCTTCTCTTCCTAAACAGCTTGGCCGATTTTGATTCAATTTTTTTCTACTTGTAACCAAGATGCTTCTCTAAAAAATATAATATAAGATAAGATAACTCTTTATTGTACACCAAAGTAAAATACAGAACATAATTCTTACAAATAGATTTAGTACAATGGGCGGTCTTATCGCTAAAAGCGATCTCTTCCAGACAATCTTTGTATGGACAGGATCAAAATGTAACACATGACGGCGGTGCATCTATATAAATTTAAAAACATATCTACATACTATAAACCTAAATTACCAATAATAACACAAATTTAATTTAAATAAGCAACTCTAAAAATGGTTATGATGAATTAACTAGCAGCTTGCACTAGCACTTTTGTTTTAAAATTACTAATAGACTTGGATGTTCTTATCATCATCATCATCATATCAGCCGTAGAACGTCCACTGCTGGACAAAGGCCTCCCTCATTGATCTCCAGGAACTGCGTTTGGAAGCGGCCTGCATCCAACGCCGACCTGCGGTTCTTACCAAGTCGTCTGCCCATCTTGTAGGTGGACGTCCTACGCTGCGCTTGCCGGTCCGTGGCCTCCATTCCATAACTTTCCGGCCCCATCGGCCATCTGTTCTGCGCGCTATATGGCCTGTAAGATAGAAGGGAGAAGAAAGGTTAAAAAGGATATTATACAAAAGGGACAGTATGTGTGCATTCTGGCGAAGACGGATGGGGAGCCACTTGAGCTTTGTGCGAAAATCAGAAATATGGTCATACTTGCGCAAGCCAAATATGAACTGAATACAGAGGTTTTGAAGACGCTCAAGTTTACTCAGTTGTGCTTTGGTGATGTCAAGATAGCAGGCGTCGGCATAGTCCAGGATTGGAAGTAAAAGGGTATGTGCAAGCGTAACCTTGGTAGCAGTCGGCAAGAAGTTACGAAGTCTCCGTAAAGATACAGATGATGCAAATACCTTGCGGCTACTCTCATTGATACAGGGAACCCAGGTTAAACAGGTATCCATCTGTATTCCAAGATTTTTCACTGACTGGGTGATGTATATAGGGGTTCCGTCAAAAACTATGGATGGTAGTTGTGCAAAATTGATTTTGGAGATCTGTATGCTACCAATTATAATGGCCTGTGTTTTGTTTGGGTTGACTGTAAGGCCAAAGGATTTACTCCAGTCACATATATCCGGTCAAGGTCAGTATTTAGTAAGCTAATGGCTCCGTCAATATTTTCAACTGTAGCTTGAGTATAAATTTGCAAGTCATCTGCGTACAGGTGGTACGAAGAAGTTAAATTTTGTGAGATAGAATGAATGAACATAGCGTATAGGAGAGGGGATAAAACGCCACCTTGTGAGACACTGGCAGAAAGATTGCACCACGAAGAGTAAGACTCTTCAACACGGCTGACGGCGCCCAAACAAGTAACTACGAAACCAGTCAATTGACATTGGAGATATGTTAAAGGAGCATAAAATACCCAGAAGTATGTCGAAGTCAACATTATTGAAAGCGCTGCTGAAGTCAAGGAGTATCATTGCTGTCAGCTTCTGACTGTCCATTCCAGACCGACTGTCGTCTGTTATTTTAACCAGAGCTGTTACGGTGCTATGACCTGGACGGAAACCAGATTGAAAAGAATTTAACAGGGAATTTTTGGAAAGGAAGGTACTTAACAGTTGATGAATAAGGCGTTCAAGGATTTTAGATAAGTAAGGAAGAATTGATATTGGACGGTAATCAGAAAAAGAGAAAGGATTGGATTTTTTAGATAAGGGAATAATCTGAGCTTCTTTCCAGGCATCGGGAAATGAGCCAGAATTGATAGAGGAATTTAGGATATGCGTAATAACGTGGATAATTCCATCAAGAATGGGAACAATCATATTTCGACTGATACTGTCATTGCCCATAGAATTTGAAGTAATAGATGCAATGCTCCTTTTAACATCACAATCGTCGAATTGACTAAACTGAAACTGAGGAAAGTCTGGGGTTGGCTGAGAAGAAAGATATTATAGTGTATTGAGCTTAGTTATCCATCAATATTAGAGGAATTTGAAAAGTGCTGATTGAGGAGATCAATGTCTAAGTTTTTAGGAATAGATTCTTGTTTTTATTTACCAACACCCAGTGTTCTGAGAATAGAATTTTATAGTTAAAAAGTTTGAAAAACAAAATAAAAATATTATTATCTGAGCTGTAAGACCTAGCTTTTTGTCAATTTCGTGATTCTAGGTCAACGGGAACTACCATACCTATAGGTTTTTGACCCAAACCTATAAAATACTTCCAGTTGAGCTAGAATTGTCAATTTTAGTTAATAACAGCACAAGTAAAAGGAAAATTCCGAAAAATAAAATAAATATGAAAATTAATGTAAATTATGGTACTTGCAAGTTTTCGCATCTTTTTATCGTGTTGACTCAGGACCTTGATTTTCATACAATTAATAGGGACACTTCCGTGTCTAGTATAAATTTCAATTTGCTAGGTCCATCCGTTCCTGAGAAAATCAGTGGTGACACACGGACAGACGGACAAGGACACAACAAGGTATGTCCGTCTGGGTTTCTTTTTTTACCTTTTGAGGTACTGAACCCTTAAAACATCAAAATCAGTCAAGCCGTTTAGGAGTAGAAGAATAACTAACACACGCACACCGGAATTTAATATATGAAGAAGATTAGTATGGATTTACACAAAATCTAATATATAAAAATCTCGTGCCACAGTGTTTGTGGTCGCACTGCTCAGAAACGGGTCTAACGATTTTAATGATTTTTTTTGTACGTTTGGTGGGTATGAAAATACTTCGTAAAGTTTTTGTCATCCTCCTAAAATACTAAAATATAAGATTTTAGTATTTTTATATAAACAATATCCATATAATTAAACCGTCGTTCATTGACGTGAAGTCATTTACATGAAGTGTCGCGTCACATTGACAAGAGTGTTTCATATAGTTTTTATCCCAAAGTTTCCACGGGAACGGGATATTTCAAGCGTGCGAAGCCGCGGGTGGGTCAGCTAGTATATTATAAATATTGTATCAGTTACCTGGTTCCCATAATACAAACTTTGCTTAGTCTGAGTGTAGACAAGGCTGCTGTATAAAACGTCCAGCATTATTATTTATATATCTACGATTATATTTTTTTCTTTACGTTCTCCCAATATATCTTTATCTATTTTTTGACATATTTTGAGTCCCATTTCGAGGAATACTTTACTTAGTTGTAACTCAGAATACTTTATATAATATTAGCTGACCAATCCGCAGCTTCGCAAGCGTAGTTTTTCAATAAAAACATTACTCTCCTTCTACGCAGTTGCGTAAAAAGTATTCTAAGCTACTTAGGGTAAATGTAGCTTTCCAATGGTGAAAGAATTTTTGAAATCGGACCTGTAGTTTTTGAGTTTATTCATTACAAACATACACACAAAAACACAAAAATACAAACCTTTCCTTTTTATAATATTAGTATGAAAGTATAGATAATTGTACTCAGAATACTTTACTCACTGACGAACTGCAAACGACTGTGACGTCGGCGAACCGGAGATTAGATAATCTATTCGTGCCAACGAAGCCTTTATCCACAAATCAGTGGCCAGCCTTTGAAGTACTTCAGGTTATGAGGTGAACAATTGGTTTTAAAGCATCAAAATTTAACCCTTGCAAGATAAGGTATGATGGCTGTTAGTTTAAATGCCCATTTCGTGCGTTAAGTGATACACACAGCACACATAGTGTTTTTTTTATTTTCAATCACGAATAGATTTCCGTTTGACCACATTCTCGCCTGATGCTAAGCAATGATGTGATCTAAGATGGAGCACGAAGATCTAGAAGACACTTATTCACTCTTACCTTAAAGAGGCCCGGATTGTACTCTTCAGGGAAAACAGACGTCGGTAAAATCCATACCTTAGCTGTACGCATTAAAAATAGTATCTAGTGCATCATCATCATCATCGTCATCAGCCGGAAGACTCCCCCTTAGATCGCCACAACAAGCGGTTGGTAGCCGTTTGCGCCCAACCGCTCCCCGCGATTCTTACTAGATCGTCGGTCCACCTTGTGGGGGGCCGGCCTACGCTGCGTCTTCCAGTCCATGGTCTCAAATCGAGAACCTTTCTTCCCCGACGGTTATCGGTTCTACGAGTGATGTGGCCTACCCATTGCAACTCCATCTTGCTAGTTTTGAGAGCTATGTCGGCAACTTTAGTTCGTCTGCGGATTTCCTCATTGCGGATTTTGTCACGCAAAGAGACCCCGAGCATTGCCCTCTCCATAGCTCGTTGAGCGACCTTGAGTTTGGTCATGAGGCCATGAGTAAAGGACTGTGACTAAAGTACCTAGTTGTTATGTATGAAATTCTAGTCGCCTATATGGTGTTATGACGCGCGCGCGCATTTAACCGCACAGGCACCGGCCTTAAACCCTGAGGGCTTCTACTTATTTGTGGCCTGACCGTAGCGACCAAGTTGCGGCAGCCACTAAGACAGAGGCAAAGCATTTTTAATTTCCTATATTAGTTTATTATTGTTGTAGGTATTTGACATTAATTAATTTGTAGTAAATATTATATATGGTGGCCAAGAACGACCTAAGAAATCCAGGACGTCCGTCGGCGCGGTGGGTCGACGACATAAAGAAAGTCGCGGGCTATTCCTGGATGCGCGCAGCACACCCAGCATTGGGTACTTATGGGCTGTGGATGATGATGATGAAATAATATATTTCTATTTTATAAATTTGTAAATATGTTTCTTTGGCTATTTAAATCTGTTAAAAAAATGTTAAATATATTCTGGCATGCCATCTCACTATTTTTGTATACTACTCTTGGTAAAACATGTTGTTACTGCCACTATAATAAGATCCTGCATGCTAATTAATAGATTATGTTATATGCATGGTTAACCCACACCTGTTAAGCAAAATAAATATAATTTATAGTTATCTTTTAAAGATTGAATAACTTCCTCTGTAGCTCCATTTATTATTTAATCTGCAGCAGGACACTTATGTCTTCAACAGTTCCATAGCTTAAAATATATTTAAATACCTGAAGAGAAAACTTTTAACCCCATTTTAAGCTTATTGCGCGCTTGAATATGAGATATGACAAAGTTAAAGTGTATACCAATAGAGGAGGGCAAATGCAAAAAATAAATTTAATAGTTTTTGTTGAAAATTACTTTTTCAAAACCAGTTTTTATAAAATTCACAATCGGAACCGAAAGCAGATTGAAATGAGCCAAAACACTAGTAGCCTACTATAATCCATTCAGAAGTTCCGTTGTCTAGCATCCGTCTCCATCATGAGAGCACCTAAACGGTACCATATTATTGCATTGCTACCAAAGTTACAAATGTATTCCGAATTTAAGTTCAATCGGTTGTGGGGAACGGGTTTAAAATTCAGTTGCAAGATTCCACTCGGACAAACATACATACATTGCAAGTTATTAAAAAGCTTGTATAAAAAGAATTACTGTCTAATTTCGACTGTTGTGCACTGAAAACTTGTGTATTTAAAAGTTAAAAGGAAGGACAAGAACAGAAATCGTATCAGAATCACTGGATCTTCTGAAACGTTGAGCACAGATGCTCGAGTCAATGCTCGCATAAATAAGTACAGGTGGTATTAGAGGGTTCACTCGAGTAAGTGTTCACTCGCGTGAACGTTATCTTTTCTATTACTCCGTGTCCTCACAACCATAAACGACAGTTATTAAAGATATCTGCATTTTGGTACATTTTTGCTCAAAAGTATGTTGAGTGGGTGTCAGAAATGAACAAGAAAATTACCGTCTTATTTGATTATTGCACCGTCATTATTGCGCTTCTGTAGCGCATCGGGAATGTTCGCAGAGGCGCGAGTAGACGGGTTCTCAGCAAAACTGCGCAAGAGAACGGCGTCCCTGATGCGCAGGGTGCGCGGCAGCCCCAACAGCTACCTGCAACTCATTGCAGGGAGGCTGGATTTTGACTGTTCCTTCATGGAACACTGGACGAGAGCGCAACTAAATCTAAATTAAATTAAATCTAAATATTATTACATTTTTGACTTTTATAAAGTAATTTTGACCATTTTTAATTGTTATTTTTAATATTTTATATGTTTCATTTCTTTTTATTTTATTTTTTATTGTGCGAAATAATTGAATTTATAATGTTAATAATAATAATCTAATCATAATATAGTTTAATAATAACATTTATAATTTAATTAAATTTTTGTATGTAAGTTAATGTGTAATATTTAGTTGTTAACTATGGATCTCTTAGTCCGAAATAAATGAGTTAATAATAAATATTAATAATTTTGCCTTATGTACAATTATAAATAAATAAATAAATATTACTGGACATTTCACACAGCGCTATCTAGCCCCAAACTAAGCAGAGCTTGTATTATGGGAACCAGATAACTGATAGAATACTTATATACATTTTTTTTTTGTTTTAAATACATACTTATAATATATAGAGAAACAACCAGACCCGGAACAAATATCTGTAGATCATGCAAACATTTATTCCGTGGCGGGAATCGAACCCGCAATCTGCTGCGTCTGAGCCGGCTATTCGCCCACTGCACCACGGAGGTCGTCTAATTAGGAACTATACACACCCAACGTGGTGCGGAGGGGCGCAGTGCGGTGAATAGGGCTGCTGAGTTGCGGTGAATAGGGGAATCGAACCCGCAACCTCCTGCGTCTCAGCCGGTTATTCGCCCATTGCACCACGGAGGTCGTCTAATTAGGAGCTATACACACCCAACGCGGTGTGGAGGGGCGCAGTGCGGTGAATAGGGCTGCTGAGTTGCGGTGAATAGGGGACTCGAACCCGCAACCTCCTGCGTTTCAGCCGGTTATTCGCCCACTACACCACGGAGGTCGTCTAATTAGGAGCTATACACACCCAACGCGGTGTGGAGGTGCGCAGTGCGGTGAATAGGGCTGCTGAGTTGCGGTGAATAGGGGACTCGAACTCGCAACCTCCTGCGTCTCAGCCGGTTATTCGCCCACTGCACCACGGAGGTCATCTAATTAGGAGCTATACACACCCAACGCGGTGTGGAGGGGCGCAGTGCGGTGAATAGGGCTGCTGAGTTGCGGTGAATAGGGGAATCGAACCCGCAACCTCCTGCGTCTCAGCCGGTTATTCGCCCACTGCACCACGGAGGTCGTCTTATTAGGAGCTATACACACCCAACGCAGTGCGGAGGTGCGCAGTGCGGAGAATAGGGCTGCTGAGTTTTGTATGCATCTATTTAAGACAACACCATCAGAACCACGCTGCCTCTTTACACCCTGCTCGCGCCTCCGCGCAGCATCAGCAATGCACAACAAAAGCACCACACCGCGTTCAGTGTGTGGAGCTCTTTATGACTTCTTAAAACCAAGGTAAGGATCTAGTTTATATCCACAAAAATAAATAGCTGAAAAATAGACGGAAAGGCGTCTATATTATGTTCAGGCACAACGGGAAATTGTACTATCACATATCTAGTTTTTTTTACAATAAGATTTGTTAAGCGTTTTCTGTTCTATTCTACGGGACTTAATAACTCCATTCCACTTAAAAAATAAAAAAAATACAATAAAATACTACACAGATACACACAAAACACACAAAAAAAAGAGTAAGTACATAGGCAGACGAGTAGCAAGAATAGTCTGCTGCACTCTGAAGCCTAAACAAGTCCCGTCTCAGCGTATTGCTACCAATCATCCGAGGATGGTATGTGGCGCTAGTTTCCAGGCAGGACCTTTGTACCCGTTATATACAGCTTTTGATGCACCACGATTGTATTTTTTTATCATTTTTTTGCACCAATCGACACGAGCCTGTTTTTGATCTATTGTCAAGTTGTGCGGTATCCAACGCGAACAAACTTTTTTTGCAGCCAAGTGTTCGTGTAATATCTTATATATACTCGTCATACTAATGCCCAAGGTCGCCTCTATCTCTCGATATGTCACATGACGATCTTGCATTATTAGTTTACGCACTGCGTCGATGTTTCGTGGCACAACAACTGATTTAGGCCGACCATCTTTAATTTCGTCCGTGAGCATACGACGTCCACGATTAAACTCACTAAACCAGTGATACACAGTAGTCTTCGATGGTGCTTTATCCCCAAAAGTCGAACTGAGTTGATCGATACACTGCTGTTGAGTTAGACCACGTCGAAAATCATAAAAAATCATCGCACGAAAATTTTCTCGAGATAAATCTATTGTGATAATGACACGCAATTTTTGAAATCGCGCCACACAATGAAAACAATTGACAGACGGACGAAATAACCTGCATTCTACAGCCAAAGAGTTCCATTTTCAAACGTGATAATTTCTTTTTAAATATTATTTATGCAGTGGCCAGTTCCGGATTCTTAAATAGCAGCCTATGTACCAAATTGACTTTATTTGTTAATGCTCGATTGTGTCATGACTAACATAATTGGTGCATAAGCTATTTCTTAATTTTTATTATGATCTATAGCTCTTTCCAATCCACCAGTCCCACGGGCAAAAGCCCGGCAGTAGCGAGACTTGAATTATGGTCCTCCCATCACACTGCCCCTCCTGATTACATTCCACCAGCTGAACATCTTCCGCCTACAAGCTGCAGTGGCCAATTTGGAAGTCCCTAAATCGGTTGCGCACTCAAGTCGGGCGCTGCCGAGGCAATTTAGGCAAGTGGGGCTACATCCATTCCGGAGCCAGTGCCACTGCGGGGCCACCAAACAAACAATTGCCCACCTGCTCTCATGTCCTCTATGCCCAACTACCTGTACTCGGAATGACTTGTACTAGGCAACACAGAGGGGTGTGGAAGTTGCTCTCTTTTGGGCTAATCAAATTTAGAAGTCAAATAGCCATTGACACGAAAGAATAAGAAGAATGTGATCTACAATAAAAAATAGCGATTCGTGCGTGACCAAAACCGCTTATTCAAAAACTTGCTCAACTAAAAGCGACTGTGTCCACAAAACATAATGCGAGATTGAAGTGCGTTGGATGTCGAATGCGACTTTAGTGAATGACCCGGTTAGGACATAAACTACGCACTATCGCCCCTCCGGGCTAATCAGAGATTGATATAACGTGCAGCACCGCTCAACGAGCCGTGAGACACAAATGGCTGTAATAATTACAATGTGGTGTGTGCCTGATGTGGATAGCAATTGCGTTTCTTATTGTATTATTTATGTTGTGGCCTATTTTTCCTTCTTGGTAATCGGTTAATAATTCGTTTGGTTGCAAATTATGTGGCGATGATTATAATATTCGAAGGAATAGGTCGTAGTTTAAAAACATGGACCCTGCTAATAAACCCGTAGCAATTTTGTTTTAGTAGTTTATACCTTGTGCAGTACTGGTATTCTGAGTTTATTTTTTTTTATACTACTTATATGGCAAACGAGCATGCAGTCCATCAGATGTTAAGTGGCTACTACAGCCCATGGATATCCACATAGAATTCAAAACAAGTTATTATTTTGTCTTGATCTATATGTGGATACGTTGCCAGACTATAAGGACTTAGCTGTTATGCCTATGTGCCAGTAATTACAGGAACATACCATTACCATCTAACCGGAACATAGCAGCACTAGTACTGATATTTGGCGGCAGATAGGCGATGGTGCTCACTTCCTCTAGCCCGTTCACAAAAGCTCTACCACCAGTAAAAGTTATTTAATCGTTTTTGTAAAGATAAAGATCATTTATTCGCAGCAAGTTGATACAATTTTACACTTGTCGTAATGTATACAATTTAAGCTCAATTAATATTCTACCAGATAATGTCCTGGTGTGCAAATATTTCATATAATAATTAAAATTTTCCGTTCCTACACAAAATAAAAAATGACAATAAAATAATGTCATGTCTAGTACTTATAATTAAAATATTCCGCAATATTGTTAAAAACATTTGGATGATAACCATTCATTAATTCGGCGTTTAAATAAAGTCACAGGTAAATCTTTTATTTCGTCTGGTAACTTAGTAAATATTTTTGCTGCCATGCAATGAGCGTTACTGTTAAAAAATGTCGAGTTGTGCTTTGCGAGAGTCGATATATTCGCGAAAGGAGCTAATCTTGCACAAGTTTGATTGGCTGCACTGATAATTAAATAAAAGCAACTACCAACAACAGCTACAGCTGGGAACGCTAATATTTAGCAGTGTTGTTGTCTATGGTACCTATAAACGTTTGTGGGATGAATTTCTCTGAGGGTTTAGTTTTTCAAAAGTGTAGTATACCAATTTTATTGCCTACTTTGCTACAACTCTGCTCCACACGATAATCGTTTCAGTTCTGATCCAAAGTCAACCCCACCTGCATCCGGTGCGGTCCGACTAAACCACGCTTGTATAGCATTGGTCCAACCACAAACTCCGACAAATAAATTGGCAAAGTTGGACCACCTTCCTCCATCCCTTCTCTTGAATAAATTTCTCATTAATTCATCCAGCGTCCTTGATAACAATTGACCAAATAAACACTGGACTTCTAAATCATATCCTAGTTTATTTTTGTAAGTGTCGAATCCCGACACAAAGATAGGGATGTTATGAGTTTGAAGCCTCACCCCCCCGATCCATAATAATTACAATGAATCTTTGAATTAATGAATTAATATTCTTTACAAGCTAGACACAACAGATATAAAGAAATAAACAAATAATTGTAGGCATAATGGGCGGTCTTATCGCTTAACAAAGCGATCTCTGTCAGACAACGTTTGGATGGAGAGGATCATTGCCTAATGGAAGATTGGCAGGGGTGTAAAACGAATAAACTTAAGAGTACAAAAAGAAAAGTTACTTAACCTTATATAGTTATATACATACATATTAGGTACATAAATAATTTTAAATAAATAAATATCATATATAAAATAAATAAATATGCACTTACATACATATACATATATTATTAATATTAGAGATCAGATGAATGAATCACGACTCATCATGTAGATAAAATTTTAACTTTCAATTCTTTGATTAGTTTTAACTTTTTTAGACATGGTAAAATGGGTCTTGGTGTGTGTATATCAGTGTGCCTGTTTATGAGTATGTGTGCAACTTAGCTTTTAAACTGAGAAACTGATTTGCGTTATTCTTATCACGCTGGTAATCAAGAGAAGGTTAGCTAAGTTTGGTGGAAATATATGTTAATTGATCTTAGATACAAAACTTACATTTAACGTGAGCACTTTAAAATATCTTATGGGGTTGCCCAAATTGTTTAGTTCGTCAAATAACATACAAGTTAAATTATAAAAACTTAATAAAATTCAGTGATACATAATATAAAAGGTCTTCTTTAGAATAGAATAGAATTGAATATAATTTATTGAAAAGTTAGTGTAACATCAGTCTCTCGTCAGATTAAAATTACAGCATCGATACAGTTATTTTAGGAATAAAAAACATCCTACTAATATTATAAACGCGAAAATTTGTATGTATGGATGTATGGATGTTTGTTACTCTTTCACGCTGGAACGGCTGAACTGATTACGATGAAATTTGGTATGTACGTAGATCATAACCTGGATTAACACGTAGGCTACATTTTATTGGCAAAACACGCGTGCGAAGCCGCTGGCAACTTTAATTTATAAAACAACACGATCCAGGAATTAAACCTGCTGGTCAACGTACGCCATGATTTCTTCTTGATATACAGAAAGATCTTTTCAGTTAGAGGTTTTCGTTTTATTTTATCTGTTTTTTATCTTCCGATGCTTCCCCCACAATTTATCTCGAAAAGGTACAATCAAGATAACACTTAAAGGCCAGACTGGGTTCATAGCAAGTCGATTTTTACGAAATATGCTCTTCCTTTTTAAAAGGGCCCTTGCGAGATTTTCGACGTTAAGTAGGTAATTGTTTTTATAAGAATCTTGAAGAGCTCATTAAAACGGATTATCATCTATTATGATTTAGCTATTTCTCAGTAATATTATTATTTTGTTGTTAAAACTACTATCATCATCATCATCAGCCGGTAGACGTCCACTGCTGAACATAGGCCTCCCCCTTAGATCGCCACAACGAGCGGTTGGTAGCTGTTTGCGCCCAACGGCTTCCCGCGATTCTTACTAGATCGTCGGTTCACCTTGTGGGGAGCCGGCCTACGCTGCGTCTTCCAGTCCGTGGTCTCCACTCGAGACCCTTTCTTCCCCAACGGTTATCGGTTCTACGAGCGATGTGGCTTGCCCATTGCCACTTCAAGTTGCTAATTTTGAGAGCTATGTCGGCAACTTTAGTTCTTCTGCGGATTTTGTCACGCAAGGAGACCCCGAGCATAGCCTTAAAAACTACTAATTCTATGGTAATTCCACACTTTTTGCGTTTGTGTCTACGTTTTTCGATTTATTTGCGTTTTGATTTAAACGACATCATTACTAATTAAATTTTGCAAATGCATTTTATTCAAGTAGGTATTTCTTTATATGCTTACAGTGAAAAGCTGTTTATATTTATGAGTAATTTACCCCTTGAATTTTTCGAAAGTTTGATTTATTTACTACTAGCTGACCAGCCCGCGGCTTCGGTCGCTTTAGTTTTCCCTTTCTTGTGGAAACTTCGGGATACAAATTATATAGAACGCTCTTGTAAATGTCACGCGACACTTCATGTAAAATTGTATAGATATATTTCATAAAAAAATACTAAAATGGAGGGTAGGATGGTGAAAAATAATTTACGACTTATTCTCATACCTACCAAATATAAAGAAAAATCATTCTTCTTTTTCTTATTAGCGTGTAATAGCTGTTCTACAAAACAACATTAAATCAATAAAATTGGTCACCCGTAGTGCAGCAGTGCGAATACAAACACCGTGACAAGAGATGTTTATATATTAGAAAAAAGAAAGAATGCAGAAGGATTCTGTTGAAGTTGATATGGGTAAAAAAGGAGTTGATGGTTGATAGAGTGATTTTGAAGAAGAGATTGAAGAAGACAACATGGAGTTGTGTAGACGTAAAGTGACATATGAACAGGAAATTGATGATACATTATTTGCACGAAATAGTGATAAAAAGTACAAAAGGTGAGCTTAATTTCAACCTGCGGGACTGAAGCAGAAAGGTCTTAGGTATAGTTTAGTCCAAAAGTTAGTAGATTCGAGCTTTAAAGAAACTGTTTATACAACGAAAAGTAAAATTTGAATACCTCGGTGCTATTGAGTAATTAAACTCGGTCGCGGTAGAAATTTAATTTATTAAGGAATTGATATTCAGGTGGTATTTACAAGGAATTGTTTCTTAATAAATGAATCTAAGAATTTTAAACGTTAATTAAGAAATTGTAATAATAATAATGTGCGCGGTTTGAGGTCAAAAGGTGCACCGTTTGACCTCAAACCGCGCACATTGAGACCTCTTTTGAAAACAAAGTTGTTGCAAAATCTTTATAAAAACAGGTACCTGCACGATTGTTCTACGATATATTTTATCTTTGACGACCTCCGTGGCGCAGTGGGCGAACAGCTGGCTGAGCCGCAGGAGGTAGCGGGTTCGATTCCTGCCGCGGAACAAATGTTTGTATGATCTACAGATACTTGTTCCGGGTCTGGTTGTTTTTCTATATATTACTAATATTATAAAGAGGAAAGATTTGTTTGTTTGTCTGTATTGAATAGGCTCTGAAACTAATGGACCGATTTACAAAAATTTTTCACTGTTGGGAAGCTACACTATGCCCGGGTGACATAGGCTACTTTTTACCCAACTGCGCAGAAGGAGGGTAATGTTTTTATTGAAAAACTACGCGTGAAAAGCTGCGGACTGGTCAGCTAGTATATTATAAGTATGTATTTATAAAAAAAGTATATAAGTATTCTATCAGTTATCTGGTTCCCCTAATACAAGCTCTGCTTAGTTTGGGGCTAGATAGCGCTGTGTGAAATGTCCAGCAATATTTATTTATTTTAGTTTAGTCTAACGTAGCAACCTAAATAAATATCTTTTTAGATAAATGTTGGAATAATGTAAATAAACTTTTACCTAACAGCCATAGGACGTTCATTTCTAAATAACAGGCCTCCCCCATAGATTTCCAGGGCGGCCAATATTGTACACCTTACCCAACAGCTCCCAGTAACCTTTATCTGATCGTTCAATCATTTCCATCTAAGGGGGCATCCTACGTTGCGCTTTGCAATGCGTGGTCACCACTCGAGAACGTTTCCGCCCCAACGGCCGTCAGTTCTTCGAGCCCCGTCGTCCAGACGGGGAGGGGGGATATGTCAGTAACCTTGGTTTCTCTACGAAACTCCTTATTTTTGAATCGATCTCGTAGAGAACGGTTAGAAAGATATCCACATGCAAACGTCTTGATGAAGTTAATTTGGAGCTTTAATTCTTACCGAATTTCCTACATGACTGATTTGTCGATTAGAATCATTTCGGATACCTTGCCTCGGTCAATTCTGAATCATAGGAGTATATTTGGTGCAACCTGTTGTAGGCGTGATTATGTAAATCCCGAACCGCATTTTGCATAATTACCAGCTAATCACCGAGAATATTCCGCTAAACCCGCTGCTGGCCGACTTTAGACCAAATCCTAAATTACCTAAGAAAAATTGTGATGAAGAACGCAACTATAAGTCAAACAGCATTACTGTTTTGGTTTGAAGGGTATGGTTGCTGGTGAAATTACAGCTACTTGAGGCTTTACACCTGTATGCCTTAAATTGATGGACGTAGGGCGTGACCTACGAGGCAATTTTCTGTTATAGGCGATGGTTAACACTTAATATCAGGTGGGCCGACCAAGTGCGAGTCGGACTCACGCACGAAGGGTTCCGTACCACTATCTATAAAAACGGCAAAAAAATCACGTTCGTTGTATGGGGAGCCGCCCTGTAAATATCAATTAAATTTTAATTTGATTATCTATTTTTAAAGTGAATATTATAACTAAATATTCTGTGAATATTTTAAGCGTTTTCATGTTGCCGTTCTCAATATCGAGCAAAAAGGAGCCGAAAAAATCACGTATGTTGTATCGGAGCCCCCTTTAAATACGTATTTTATTGTGTTTTTAGTATTGGTTGTTATAGCGGCAACAGCAATACATCATCTGTGAAAATTTCAGCTGTCTAACTATCACGGTTTATGAGATACAGCCTGGTGACAGACGGACAGACAGACAATAAATAATAATAATAAATATTGCTGGACATTACACACAGCGCTATCTAGCCCCAAACTAAGCAGAGCTTGTATTATGGGAACCAGATAACTGATAGAATACTTATATACATTTTTTTTTGTAAATACATACTTATAATATACCTATAGAGAAACAACCAGACTCGGAACAAATATCTGTAGATCATGCAAACATTTGTTCCGCGGCTGGAATCGAACCCGCTACCTCCTGCGTCTCAGCCGGCTATTTGTCCACTGCACCACGGAGGTCGTCGACAAATATATAACAAAATATGATACAGGCATTGGTAAAGTAGACGTTTTAAATGTAAATATTGTCAATTAGCAGCCAAATATTAGCAGGCCTTAACTGCTCAATCAGAGCTAAAAGATTTGTTATTACTTACAAGCAATTGTTTTTTTTTACCAGATAAAATTAATGAATAAATATCACTGTAGTACCTAGTAATCGCGCGAGGAGGAATGTGGTCGGCCACCTAAGGCATTAATCGCGGCATCATCGCGACAATGCGAATAGATAAGCAGAAGCATAGTGTAGCCCCTCGGCTACACTATGCTTCTGCTTATCTATTAACGATTGTATGAGTTTGAGAACTAGTTCAGTTATATTTTACAATTAATCTCTTAGTTAGGTATTATTAACTCGCACAAATCAAGCATTATCAAACTAACGTGGCCCAGTTGCCTATTATCAATTTTGAAAACTAAGAAAATTTTCGTGATTGATTTCAATCATGATTATATAGATAGATAGAAAACGTTTTATTGTAAATCACACTTATAATAAAAAACAATATAAAAAAACCAATAACTATACACGCAGAAATACACGTGGCGGTCTTATCGTTAAAAACGATCTCTTCCAGACAACCTTTGGATGGACTGAATCTCACGAGAACATTAAAGGACGGTAGTTAATAATAAAAATAATTGAATATTGAATAAACAGTGTACTAACGTAAGCAAAATAAATTAATATATACATTTACCTAGTCAGGTCATAAATTCTGTCACATGTTTAATATAAAATAATTGAAACAAGTTTATGCATTATGTAACCATTTATATACCAAAATGAACTAAACAAAACATAGATTCTTATGACACTAAAGTTTATTCAAAATGACCTCCGTGATTTTGAATACAGGCCTTCAATCTGCGCGGCCAGTCGTCTATCGCAGCACGAACGAGGTCCATGTCAATATCGGCGGCTGCCTTAATCAAGGATGTCTTGAATAACTCCAAATTGGGATGAGGCTTTGAGCACGCCTTTTCCTCCAAGTGTTGCCATATCTTGTATTCTAACGGATTCAAATCTGGACTGGAGGAGAGCCAGTCTTCGTGCCGGATGAAGTCGATTTCACGCGCCGCCAGCCAGTCTTATGTGCTCTTCGCTCTATGAGCTGGCGCCGAATCTTGTTGGAATACCCAGTGCCTGTTATTGAACATGGTATGAGAAACAGGTTCCACAAGGTTCGTGAGGACTGTTTTTTGATACACAACTGCATTCGTTTTTACACCTTTCTCACAAAAATGTACCTCAGTTAAGCCCCAATAAGAAACTCCCAACAATACCATGAGCGAGGATGGAAAATGACCTTGTTGGACACGCGGAATACGGTTGCTCGCTTCTTCACTACTGTATGCGTACACCTTATCATTTTGTTTGTTGTAGCTCTCTTCTACGGTGAAAGTTTTTTCATATGAAAAAAGAATTTCAAACATATGAAGAAAGAAAAGAACTTCAACAAAGCGCGGCATCTCTTCAGTCTCAGGTCCATTAGACGAGCATTCAAACGATGTCCTGTTATTCTTCGATATGCCCGAAGCCCTAAGTCTTTATTTAACACCCTTTCCACCGTGGTTCTGCTTAACCCCATCTGAAGGGCCAACAGTTTCTGCTTACGTTTGGGATTTCTTTGAATTCGCGCCTTCACAGCTTTTATCACTGCTGGAGTCCTAACAGACCGAGGGCGACCACTTCTTGACCTGTCATCTACACAAGAGTCTTCATTGTATCGTTAGATGGTGCGATAAACGAATCTTTTGGTTATATTCAAATTTTTCAGTATGTCAAAAATTTTAATTGGCGCGTAACCGCAGCGATGCAACGCAATAACTGCAACACGGTCTTTTTTAAGCGTCCACTCCATATTTAAAAATGAGTAAAATTCTATAAAGCATAAATTTTTATTTTCATGAACAATTCGAAATTCGAATTCTATAACCTTTTTGTGGCCAGCATTCTAAAACAAAAGTTTTTACTGTGTGATAATACTTATGACCTGACTAGGTATATAAGTACTCATCCATGGATTGGGTACATAATATTATAGCATAGTACATAAATATTCCATACTAAGAATAATAAAATAGGTATATTATATAAAATACTATAAGTAGGTACATATAGGTATATTATAGAAGGGTGAAATAAAAACCTAGAGTAGCATAATCATAGATGAGAAAATGAGAAATCAGCATTATAGTGCAGACAGATGTTTAAATAGAACTGTTTTAAAGATGGGTAGGGATTTGGCAGTTCTAATGTGTGGAAAAAGAGAGTTCCATAGACGGATAGCTTGTACAGTAAAGGATTTATCATAAAAGTTAGAAGAGTGAACAGGAGTTTTAAGTTGCACGGTCTCAGAGGAGCGCAAGACTCGAGGATTTGATTGATGAAGATACTCAAAGCGCTCTCTGAGATAAGAAGGACTAGAATTCTAGAATATAGAAGGACGGGATTTATCACGTACCGTCTTATCGGTGTTTCGACCGACGACCAGTGCGAGGCGAGACGTTATTCGGAGCGGATCGCACTCACCCTGATGAAGGTTTACTAATTGAACCGAAACATTGTCGGTCGAAATCCCGTATTTATAATATTATTTTTTTTAACGTTAATTGGGACGAGAATGATAGATGAAAACTATTTTTCTGCATTATTTTCCTTACCCTTTGGTATAAGAATGAAATGCAATCATATCCAAATACCGATTATACGAGTATGACGATTTCTAACCATCTTCGCAATGTCCAAATTGTTTGCAACTTGAAAAGGATTTTTTTAAACATTAGATATATTGTAAATAATAATTAAAAATCTGGTAGAAGTTTTGTTATTAATATTAAGTTACAACAATTGTTACCAACATAAAAAAATCATTTTAAATTTATGTAAATAAATATTGCTAGACATTTCACACAGTGATATCTAGCCCCAAACTAAGCAGAAATTGTATTATGGGAACATCATTTTGCTACCGTAATTGGGTGGCGGGGTGGCCTTTACTGTTACGGCTAATACGTTTCTGAATATAGCTATCTATTCGTTTGATCTTTGAACTGCCAAAATATGGAAATAATGTACCTACCCCTATAACAGGGCGTTAGTTTGGCAATACATTTGATTCGATTTTAAGGGCATTTGGCCATCCTCGTCCTTTTTACAGCATGGGTACCTACTGTAAAAAGGTACACAATGTTACAATACATATATATTACCCGTGCGCGATAAGTTGGGACCTGAGCGCGGTGACGTCATATTGGCGTGTTTGTACCGCCCGCAAAAAAGCGAACATAACAAGCAGCCGCCCGCGGCTTCGTCTTTGTTTTTTTTAACCTAATTTATTATGTTACTCAGGGAGGACGCTGCTTTTTATCTAATCTTTTTTACACTATTTGAATAAAATAAAAATACAATGTTTAAGTTTATACATTTATTTTATCTATGATTTACATTATCTCATCTTCGTCACTACTTAGTGGATTTATGCCTTCTAGAGGTTGTTCTTCGTCCTCAGTCTCACTATAATCACTTGACGAAGAGGTATCCGATAAATTTACAATTAATTGCGATTCATTCGTCTCTTGTAAGAGGTCATCATGTCACAACAAAAACTACAACAACAAAACAATGACCCAAACTATAACAACAAAAACTACAACAACAAAACAATAACACAAACGAAAACTAAAAGAATTCCAGAGCGCGTCGTTACGTGACGTAGGCCAGTACGAGACTAAAAACCCTAGTAAAAAATAGTGATGCGAACGGTACAATACGGGCGCCATCGGGGAAGTGCAGGGGAAGCGGTCGGGGAGTCGCATTCCTAGCAGGTCCCAAGTTATCGCGCACGAGTAATACTTAGCTAATTACTTACCTAATTACTTGTTTACTTACATAATTACCTAATTAGGTAGTACAGAATTACAAGATGATTTCTCAGCAAGTGATTTGTTCTGAGAATCTTTATATGTTTATAATCTTATTAGCTTATCAATCCGCAGCTTCGCACGCGTATTTTTTCAATAAAAACATTACCCCCTTCTGTGCAGTTAGTTAAAAAGTAGCCTATGTCACTCAAGGTGAATGTAGCTTTCCAATGATAAAATAATTTTTGTAATCGGCATAGTAGTTTTTGAGTTTATTCATTTCAAACATACACACAAAAATACAAATCTATCTTCTTTATAATATTATATATGTAATCTTATAACGTTTTATGTAGGTCGTGGTTGTCTTAAGGTATAGACTACAACATTTTATCGAGCATTTCTGTGTAATGTAACGTTCTAACGAATGGTTCAATACAGGCAAAAGCTCAGTTTCCAAAGCATTTCCATGTAATGTAACGTTCCTGCGGATGCTCGGCGTTGTTACGTTACGGGTAAATGCTTTTTTTTCCTATCCCACGACATAGTTGAATAGAAAATAGTTATTAAGTATAAATAACGAGCTAATGCAATGCACGTGTAAAATCACCGTGTGAACTTGAACAACTAACGACCGCGCGGACCGCGTGCGTCGTTCGTCCCTCTTCCTCCGCGTCACCCCGCACCCGCGCATCGCCCGCACTCGTGCAAAGGCTCGACAAAATGTTATACCAACACGCTCGACGAAATGCTCACCAATATGCTCATTGGTTTGTATAATAGGCTGTAACAAAGAGGCGAGCGTGCTTGACGTTTAGGATGATACACTAGAACATATCACAGAGCGGCTCGTTGTTCTGTTACAAGTAAATGTTGTAGTCTATACTCACCTTTACAGTTCCCGAAGCGAGAATCAAACCAATATCATCGATTTAGGCGGTCATTAGCCTATCACGCGATACGATATTTTATCGGATCGGTTATTGTAAAATAGCTTAACGATTTAAGACCACTTAAAACAACGGCTAAAATTGTTAATTGGCTATCTCAACCGTTGGGAAATGATTTTTACCAAATTATTGTAATTGGACTTTCATTTTTGTGTTTATATTAATGAAAGTAAGGCTTTATTACTTTTGATTAGGACATGGATCGGAATGAATAACGAATCATTAAATACTACTTTAAATGTAAATTCGAAGTGGTCTAGCTTGCCAGCTCGTTTTAGATAGATCTCTTCCATTGAACTTTAAAACCTATTTGGAAATCACTTAACAGACTCCGTTTCCAGGTAGACCACTTTTAACTTATTACCTACCTAGTAACCCTTTGGCTGTTAATTAAAACCTTATCTAAAACGGTAACTAAATTATTTATTAAATTAGGTACTAGGGTGAATACAATACTCAGGGTAGGAGTTCCACCTGTTTCCGATTCGGTAGCTTAATTTAAAAGTATGCCACTGGCCTCAGCGAGTTGGGAATGTCCAGTTGCAGGGGAAAGAAGAGAGAAGAGCGGCCCAGTGCCGATAGCGTAGCGGTTGGAAGTCACCGTACGCGTTACGTCGTAGCAGTATGGGGCATAATTGATGCAGCTTAAGTCCGGAGTGCAAGGCTCCCACACAGAACATGCTGCACTTGGTTCTCTGCCTCCAGTATCCCACCACCTGCACTGAAAAACAACTGAATGAGGTAACTGATGAGGCTGTAGGTACCTACAGCCCCAGAGTCTCAGAATCATTGACACAAGAAGAAGACCGTGTTATAACAAAAGCGATGTGGAGATCTATTGAAGGGCAGAGTGGAATAAATTGAACTAGAATTAAATAAATTAGATTTAAACAATTTAGAACAATATAAATAATTGATATTTTTTTGTTACAGGTAATGGAAACGTGTTTTAAGTAAGTCGATATTTTCCCGAAGAAATGTAAAAATATGTATATTTAAGCAAGTAATTAGGTAAATCTGCGTAGGAAGAATTCAAGGGAAGTTAAATAGATATCCTCTTGGTGTCTTTGATAGCTATAAACAAAGAGATATCTATGGAAGCTGTCAATTGGGCCTCAGCGTCTTTATGGTGTTCATCAGAAGATTAGACGATTGGTGTGTAAGATTCGAAAGGACAGACAGCGTGCTAACGAGTAAGCGCCTGCATGTTTCAAGATTGAAATACAAACTTATGGAAGGTTTCCAAAAAGTTTCATTATTTAAATAAAGATTTCCAGATCCTCTAATGTGTGCTAATAATGTAATAAAGAATTTGGTACACATAAACCAAGCAGTATATAAAAATTCCATAATCGGTTGTCTTATAAATCTATGGATATGAGGAAACTGAGGAATTTTGCTGAAAGTGATAAAATAAATAAATTACACAAAATACTATATAAGTAAAATTTTGCTAAGTTTATTGAATAATTAACATTGTATAACAAGAAATTGATCTTTATACTGACAGTTAACCGACACTTCTGCCTTGCTAATTGAACTTGCTGTAATCGTAATTTTTAGGATTTTAATTCTTTTGCAAAAATTACATCTCAACAGGCTAAATCTATAAATAAATAAAAAAAACATATTTTTTATTATAAAGATGTATTTAAAAACACTGGAGCGATGACTTGAACGTCCAAATAATTTGGCCAAGGGCTGTCACCAGACTTCAGGATCACCACGAAATATTGCAATAGATAAGAACTCCACCACTCACCTCAGTCGCTTCGCCGCTGCAGATGAAAGTGTGGCCGCAGGCGCCAACTGAGAATGTTGTAGCCATATCGTGACAGTATTTGTCTTGTCTCCAAACAGTTTCGGTAAAAATTGCAATAAATCCCAAAAAATCCACCATTCGCAAAAAAAACAGTCCACGCCAGACGTCAATTTTTAAATCCGTTTTTTTTTACCCCCGCGGGAGCGACAATTTGGACGTCTTCCAAAGAGACTGGCGGGATCTGAGTCTATACCGTGATAAGTGGAAGGAAGAGAGGGAAGCCTTTGTCCAGCAGTGGGACAGTATGGGCTAGTAAAAAAAACATGTTTTTTATTTAACGAGAAGCGCAAGTTTTAGCATATATATATCGTTAAAGAATTTGTGAGTGATCGAAATATTATCGAACATTAATTTGGACAAATACCTATATTGTTCCAATTGACATCTATCTCCAATTTGACAGTATTATTATTATATATATAGGCATATCTAAATTCTTTGACATTTTCAATTAAGAATGTGCTATTTATTTTTATAGTATTCAATTTAGGTATTTTGAGTATAACTATGTATTATTGTGATTATGACTTCTAACAGTTATCATAAATCGTTGAAATTTATAATTAATTGTGTATTTGATTTAATTTTACTGTATTAATTTATGTGACTATTGTAATGTTTGTACGCCAAAATGGCGAAACCTAGTATAGTTCTTTGTTAAGCTCAACCATCTTATGTACCTAGGTTAACAGACAATAAACGAATTATGTATTAGGTTTGCACAAAAATAATGCTTTTGCTAACACACAAAATATGTTTTCCGCGTTCATCTCCAAACCGCCATTTTGCAAGTACTGCGTTTGCTATACTTTTTGCAAGGAGGGCAGACTTTTTCAAAGAAATTAAGCATTCACGTGATAGCTTGGAAGGCCATGGCCGGCGCCGCTTCTTTACACAGTATAAAATGAAGTCGCTTCCGCTGTCTGTTCTCTTAGATTTTTTAAACTACTCGACGGATTTTAATGCAGTTTTCAGCAATAGATAAAATGATACAAGAGAAAAGTGTATATGTTTATTACATACATATTATGGTACAAAAAAGCCGAATAATATATTTTTGTACGTTTAAATCGCAAACGCTGGCTAAACCTTACGAGATAGATCAAATGAGACGACCTCCGTGGTACAGTGGGCAAATAGCCGGCGGAGACGCAGGAGGTAGCGGGTTCGATTCACGCTACGGTACAAATGTTTGTATGATCTACAGATATTTGTTTCGGGTCTGGATGTTTCACTATGTATTATAAGTATGTATGTCCAAAAAAAAAGTATATGAGTATTCTATTAGTTATCTGGTTCCCATAGTACAAGCTCTGCTTAGTTTGGGGCTAGATAGCGCTGTGTGAAATGTCCAGCCATATTTATTTATTTATTTAATGAATGTACAACTGAATTGTATATCTAATAAATATATTATAATAGTTTTTTTTTATGTTGTTATCCGAACCCACAACCTTCCGCTTGATACGAGGATGCACTGCCAATTGTGCTACAGGCTCTTGTCACGTCAGGGTCGAAGTTAGTGAGATGATTCAAATAGTATGATGTACTAAAACCGTATACAAATTTATAATGCAGGTGCTACCCAACACAGCCAAAAGCATTTTCCACCAGCACCTCACTGCGATCATAACTTACATTTGCTGACAAGTCGGATCTCAGTAAAGTCTCAATTGAGTGGAGAGGAAATAAATAAAGATTTGTACATAGCGCAGACTCACACTGCTATGATTTATGTTGCTAGTTAACTTGGCGGTAAAGCTCTGGTTTTGTATGCAGCGGTAACGTTGAGTGACGGTAGATGTTAGAGTACTCTTCGCGTTTTCAGCATTATTTCTGAGCGTTTTATCAGAGGAACGTTTTATTATTAAAATTAAAAGAAAGTTTCCACCGTTTCACGACATTTAACGACCGTTAGTAACGGTACTACTATCTTGAAATTGAATGTGCATACAAGCGTCCTTAGAGTATATATATAAAATCAAAGTTCGAGTAAAGTGTTTCATAATATATGCCTTATTGTAATATTATTTGATGTACCCATTTTTCATACATAACTTTCTTGCGGTAAACACACAATACTTTGGATGTTTATTATTTTATTAGTCCCTCACATTGTTGTCTTGTGATGGTATTTTCATGTTCGGTAAAATGTTAAAATAAGGCGAACAGTACGTAACTTTAATTAGGCTTGTTATATATGCGCAAGAGTTTCATTCTACAAACTCACAGCACGATTATAAAATAGTATTGCTAAGTTTGTGAACCAACTATTCTAATAATTCTGAATTCACTCTAAACGTCCCGCTTAAGCTCCAGCTTTTAAAGGTGCTCCTAACGTCATATTACGGCGTAATATATAATCAAAATCTTTTTATTCATTAAAATTACAAGAACCACTTTGAAACGTCAATTTTACTGCCTGTTCCTTCGCGAACAAACCATAAAAGAAAGGTATGAAATCATTCTACTTTTTTAATGATAATTTTAGAATACATAACATAAAAGAAAATAAATTACGTCTAAATCGCAACATTTTTGAACGAGTTGGAATAATTTTAATCCCAAGCTTCTCTATCATCTAAATATTTCGTTACATAGTATCCGATATATATATCGCTTTTTATAAAGATTTTGCATTATTATGTTTTTAAATTTGTTAATTGTCAATTTTCTCCTTGCTCTATAAACGATTTACTAACGTTATGGAGTATACACACGGCTACACATCAAGCTATATATTTCCAGTATAAGCTGACCTCTCATTCTACGAAAAGCCTACATAATGTGAGTACAAGTGGCAACAACAAGTTTGTTATTATTGCTAGTATTAATGTTTTTTTTTAATAAATTAATATTTTGTGAACTTAATCAGATTTTCATAGATGTATTGACAAGGGAATGTTATAATATTTATTTCTTTGAATGATGATCTATGGCGTAATGATTCTCTGGAGCCCATATTATAAATAGCACGAACATTTCTCTTCTGCAGCACAAAACGTTGTTTATATCTGCAGCACTCTTCCACAGCAGTATACCGTATGACATAATGCTGTGTAAGTAGCAGAAGTAAACTAGTCTAGCTGTGTCTACGTCTGTAAAAAGACGGATCTTTTTGACTGCGTATGCCGCAGAACTAAGTCTCTTCGACAACTTATCAATGTGAGGGCCCCATTGAAGCTTATTATCTAGGGTTATACCTAAAAATACGGCAGTATCCACCAGAGGCTAACTACTCCACCGAACTCCTCGTCTTTGATTTTTATATCTGCTTTAACTTGTGTAACATTAGGTAGTGTAAGTCTAATACACTTTGTTCTCTTTTTATTTCGAAGAAGAGTGTGCGTGCGTGCATTTGTGAGATATTAACTCAATACAGTACTCAATATCAGTGGTAGAGCGTCCCCTGGTAAAACTGAATTGTTGATTATACAGTAAATTACCTGAATTGAAATGTCTAAGCAACATGTCAAGTCTTGATATAAAATTAGTTTTTGAAATATTTTACTAAATGTCTGAAGTAACTAAGATTGATCTAAAATTACCACGATCAGAACTAGTGCCAGATTTGAAAAAGTGGAGTTATTTTACTGTGTTTTATTAAATCTCGGAATACACCACAGTCAATACACTCGTTGAATGTTTAAACTAGTTCGGGAGTAATTACGTTAAGCAATGTTTTTACGACACTAACAGAGATACCCTAGAGGTCCGTGGTTTTCTTAACATTTATCAGTTTGAAAGTTTTTATGGTGTCATCACTATTTACATAATCAAATTTGAATTGTTTTTTCCATTCCGTTATGTTTTCTGTTAACAGTGACTCTGCGACTATGGGAGAGGAGTTTAAGGATTTTGTGTTAGAGACTGGAATATCGGTAAAAAGTTTTTCGAACGCATCAGCTATCACTAGTATGCAAGTATTACAGTAATTGACGTTAATACCGCTTATTGAATGATTAACGTTGTAACTATGTTCAATCGTTATGTTATATGGAATGCAGTTCGTTCACTAGCAAGATTTGCCGACGACATCGTAAAACCGTAGGTCGTACGTAAGTCGCAACAGCGCAAGACAGAGACAAATGATGACAGCGAAGAAACTTATGCCCAGCAGTGGCATGAGAAGGGCTGAAGATTTATCTTCTTTCTATCTCTGTAAATGTTTATTGGAATGCTTATATAGAATTTGAATCGTACTTGTCTATTGGTTGAGTTAGCATTTATTTGCAATAAAATTAAACTTATTACATATACACACCGCCGTCTTTTTGATTTTGTTTTGTCCTGTCCGTCCAAAGGTTGTCTGGAGAAGATCGCTTTTAGCGATAAGACCGATCATTGTACTTGCATTTATTTTTATTTATTTAATTTTGTTTGTGTGCCATAAAGAGTATTCTATTCTATTCTTATTGGAAAAAGTTTAAAAGGTGGCATAGTCCGAATTCATACATTGTCTATAAAAGTAGCCTTCAAAAACTACTGGGCATTAATAACCCTTTCGGATTAACATAAAATATATTAAGCAATAATATATTATGAGATTTCTGGAGTTTATGGTATCTTAAGTATTAGTATCTTAGTATCTACTTTTCACACCCCACAACAACTCAACTTACTCATGAAGTCTATTTCCAACCATACTTCACCGATATATCTTAGCACTGCAATAACAGCAAACAATTACGTCATAAGCAATACAAGTTGCATGGTAACCCAAATCAATACATTTCTGAGCACGTTTTATTACGGCCGATACTACGAAAACAAGAGGTTAACTGAAGTAGTTACTGCCCCGGCCACGTACTAGAACTTTAATAGAACGTCAAGTGAGCTAGGTAAATTCATTCGGGTTTTGATATTGCTCTTTTGTAAAAACATGCTTGCAATTTAGACCTTAATTACTTGCAATACTGATTATTTTGCTGAAAACACACTCAAAATTAGCATTTTTCTTTACAAATGTCTATAACAGCTGCATTTTTTTAGTTATTTCAGACAACATACAATTACACCTAAATATAACTAGACTTAATAATGAAGACATAGTATACGTTTTACTACAGGCATAACCAGCACCGTTGTTCAAGGTTAGACAAGGGTGGGCAGTGAGTAATATTGTTATAGTGTATACAATAAAAATACTATCAAATACAAATGTACGAATACGTACAAAGGTAACTGGAAGAAATTGCTTCAAATCGACAAGATCGCCCATTGTACTATTTGCTTTGTGTCTTCTATTTTGTATTCTGATTTTTATTTTTTTAATATGTACAATTAAGTGTAATCTAAAGAACCTGCTGGACCCCCCTGCTGGGCAATGGCCTCCCTTCCCTTCTTCCATTCATCCCGGCCTCGGGCTTCTGTCGACCAGTTCGCATTATGCGCGTCAGGTTCACCTCGCAATCTGCCTGGGCCGGGCACGCGGTCTCACGCCTGGTGGGACCCACTCGGAGGTTAACTTAGCCCACAAGTCATCGCGCATTCGACATACCTACGTGTCCTGCCCAGTTCCACTTCAATTTAGCTGTCTTTTGAGTGACATCGGTTATTTTTGTCTTAGAGCGCAATATGGTGTTTTTTATGCGGTCATACAAATACATATAATAATATACTTCACCTATATTGTGCAGGCAAGCAAGTGCCCACTTACCTACACAATACAGGTTCATATTTAGTATTGGGTAGCTTAGTCGTTATTCATTTTATATTGAATTTAGAGAATTAAGACAAAGTTAAGTGTTTCAATTAATGAAACGGTTAGATGGGGCGATGATCTGTGCACTGTAATTGTTAACTAATTGTAGCTATTAAAAAAAATATAACCGACATTGTCCGCCCGGACGCTTTGGTGTAGCTGGTCTACGCCGTAGTTGGTCTACGACGTAGCTGGTCTACGACGTAGCTGGTCTACGCCGTAGCAGATCTATGCCGTAGAAGCGTAGCACTACACTTAATTTTAACTTTAGTCAACTTTCCGCCGCAATACGATCAACATTATATACCAATCTCGAGATTACAAGCAGATCGAGATCGAAATCAAAACTTAATGAAAAGATTCATTCATCACATCACATATCATTATACGAGTAAATGCAAATGTTTGTATCTTTGTTGGTTTTATGAAACTCATGTCTCTCACTCACGTCGTAAGGTTTAAACCGGTTTCTATAAAATTTGGTATATAGATAAACTATAACCTTGATTTAAATTTAAGCCATCTTTATGGCTAACCACGCGTGCGAAAATACGGGCGGAATTTAATATTAAATATAATATCTACTCAAATATAACCCGTTTCGATAACTCACAACACAAGTTACCAAAATAATATTTCCATATCGAGATATTTATTTCCAGATCATTGGTTCCAAGTTATTAAGTATCTCGTATCGTGTTCAAATAGTGAATATTGTCATTCTTGCAATAAAGATATAACAAACAATGAGATCGTACAATTTAACATGTATATATGTAAACACGTAATTACCTTAGAAATGGTCATATGTTTTTATTATGGTAATGTGCATAATGCTTTTGCGTATTTAAGAATGAATTTTCAGTTCATAAAAGGTATTTTAAAATGGTTTTACCGTGTACAACAAAATTTCCATAAAATTAGAATACACCGTCCAAATATACGACGATTTTATAAACAAATGTTTTAGAATATTGGTGGACATCTAAGAACGTATGAGGCAGGCCATTTCACAAAAACACACCCTTGAAATAATATTTAAAAACCAGCCAAGTGCGAGTCGGACTCACGCACGAAGGGTTCCGTACCATCTATAAAAACGGCAAAAACCACGTTAGATAAATGGGAAATATAAATTTTATTTAAATTTTATTATTTATTTTTACAGTGAATAATAAAAAAAATAAAATACATTTATTTCAAGCAATTATGTAGCTCATATAGGAAAGCGCACCACACAATACGTAAGCTAAGGTTTATACAGGGTTTTAGAGAGCATGCCTGTGACAGCAATGTCTGGTGTACGGGCAGTCTACTCTGCCGGCTATCATTGCCAAGACGGTGTTGGCGCTGGCCCGCAGCCTGTGCACCAGGTACGTGGCTCGCTTGCGCATGACGGTATCGAAGCAGTCGACCCGCGCCGCTGCGAACATTCCTGATGCACTGCAGTAGCGGGGCAGCCCCAGCATCGCCCTGAGTGCATTGTTATACTGGACGCGGAGTGCGCTGTACGCCGCCTGCGTATACTTCGCCCATAGGCTGCACTAGTACAGAGAGGTACAGTACGCCCGAAATAAAGTCAGCTTAACCCCCTCTGAACTACGCGCAAACCTGCGAGCAATCATATTCGCACGCACGGACAGCGCCCTCCGCTCCCGTTCGATGTCTTCATTGTCTTTGAGGTCTGAAGTGACAACGTGTCCAAGATATTTAAATGTATATACTCTGTCTAATATAATCCAATATAATATAACTCAATATCCTGTAAATATTTCAAGCGCCTACTTGGTGCCGTTATCAATATAGAGCAAAAACGAGCAAAAAATCACGTTTGTTATATCGGAGCCCCCCTTAAATATTTATTTTATTCTGTTTTTGGTATTTTTTTTATTTATTATAGGCTTGCGTTTGACCACGATCTCGCCTGATGGTAAGCGATGATGCAGTGTACGATGGTACACGATTGCCTTGAAGAAACTCGCGACTTAAAGATACCCAAGCTGTAGCTATCTAGAAACACAGACTCTGGCAAGGCGTTCCACTCTTTGGCGGTGCGCATAATGAAGGCATTTGCTGTTATAGCGGCAAAAGAAATACATCATCTGTGAAATTTTCAACTTTCTAACTATCACGGTTCATGAGATACAGCCTGATGACAAACGGACAGACACACAGACAGCGGAGTCTCAGTAATAGGATCCCGTATTACCCCTTAGGCACGAAACTCTAAAAATAAACATTTTTCGGGACTAAAGTCGTAAAGTTAACACTTTTGTAAATATAATATAGTTCTTCATTTTTGATTGTGTTCAGTTTTGCGTAGCCGATTTAATAAAATAAAATAATAGTTAGTGAAAGGCACACAACTCAATAAACTGACGGCCGTTGGGGCAGAAAGGTTCTCGATTACCACACGCTAAAAAGCGCAGCGTAGGACGGCCCCATACTAGATGGAAGGACGCAAAGATAAAGGTTGCTGGGAGCCCGTTGGGTAAAGACCGCACAAGATTGAACGCTCTGGAAATCTACGGTGAAGCCTATGGTAAGCAATGGACGTCCTATGTGTGATATAATTATAAATTATTAGAAAAATTATCACCTTCAGAGTTAACCATTGCAATTACTAACCTAATAAAAGAGACCTTATACGCAGGGTTGCCATAAGTAAAACTTTTTCATCGTACAAAAGCAGCATCTTTTACGACTTCTTTTTTCGAATGAATTAAAAAAACACAGATAATTTTACGATTTTCTTTAACAAGTTCTTAGATTTTCATGGTGATGGTGTATGTATGTTAGGGAGCGTCCATTATTTATTAAATTTTTGACAATTTCATATTAATTTTGACCTATTTTAATTAGTTTAATTTTTTTTTGCAAAGTTATGTTGGTTTTTGATGTTTTTTTAGTGTGTGTTATTTCGTATTGTATAACGTCGAATTAATTATATAATGTAATGTACCTATGGTCTCGTTCCAAAATAAACGAATTATTATTAAATAATTAGTTGTTAGTATGTAATAAAATAAATATATTTTCTAGCATTATATACTAATTTTTACTAAATGAAAAAACGAGCTAGAGTTTGCTGGGAGCCATCGGATGTAGGTCGCACAAGAACTGTCGCTCTGGAAATGTATGGGGAAAACCTATGTTAAGCATTGAACATTATATTGCTGATATAATGATGACTTGACGATCTCCGGGCGCAGTGGGCGAATCGCCGTCTGTGCATCCGGCTTCCAGATCAGGTTCGAATCCCGCCGCAGAATAAATATCTGCATGGTCTACAAATATATATCAAATCAAATCAAATCAAAAACATTTATTTGTGAACAACAGCAATAGTACAACAGAACAAACACACACAGGAGACATAACAAAAAGAACAAAGAAACAATAGCTAAAAGATTAAAATTAATAAAAAATACAAAATATTGCAGTGTGTGTCTCATCGTACTCACTGCATGTTACAAAAAGGCTTTAACTCACTATGTGCTGGGTTGCACTGGCTACCCAGCGCTGGTCTACCGTTAGAGCCTCTTTGAGTAGACCACGGATATCCGCCCACTAACTAAGCATTGAACAACTAAATACAATTAAATATACTATGGGTATATATAAATAACATAATAAAATATTACAATAATAATATCGCCTATTTATTTACTGTGAAGCCGGAGAGAGTCAACAAGAACTAAAATAGAACACACGACAAGCTAGCCCCACAACAACGCACTAGCTGGCCACCCACTCATACGAATGTATAGACGTATAAGCATAAGTATTTATTTAAAAAATAAAACGTAGGTAAGTATTCTATCAGTTATCTGGTTCCCATAGTACATGCTCTGCTTAGTTTGGGGCTAGGTAGCGCTGTCTGAAATGTCAAGCAATAATTATTTATTAATTATGATTAAATTTTACTATTTCAAAAATGAATAAAAAAATCTATTAAATCTATTGATTAACATTGTGTATTAACAAGGAACTTTGCCTTGCAGTGGGACAGTACCGGCTCCAAATGTTGATAATATTAACGATTTTATTTATTGCTTGGGTCCACACTAAATATAACTAGAGTTCAGTGGAGTCAGTGGACGACAAATGACGTAAGGGTCAGTGTGCAACAACTCACTATAACTTCTAGACTTGCAATATACGTTAAATTCAGTTCTCTGCTTTTTCCAATTCTTTGATTTGACTTCGCATGGATTTTATTCAAAGCCTCGTACGTTTCATGCATAAACATCAGTCTAATTGTTGGCTTTAATCCCGGATGGCACGTCACAGCCTATTGGTAGTTTTTCACTCAAAACGGGGCAGCGGGAGCACGGCATTCAATCTGTCCCGGTGTGATTAAAGCGCCTATCAAAAAATAGGGATGGCATTTTTTTTCAATTCTATCGATGAAACATCAGAAACTATATGTAAGGATGGATTGTATGGTAATCTTTTGTCCATAGGCTACGATCTTTAAAAACATGGTCAGACAACATTATCTGTCATCCATCGCTCACTAGACCACTTATTAATTTATACATTTTTATAATTCATATATTTATATATGTAGGCATGACAATATATATTTTATGTATCTTAATATTAATATTTATGGAATTTTATGATTATATTACATTTATATATATACATTTATTATAATTATGCATTTTATTTTATATTATCTAAGTAGGTATATTTTTATTAATTTTAATTTAAACTTGTACTGTTGTTATCTGATTTACGCCGCCGTTCTTATTTGTTCACATAGATCCTGTCCATCCAAAAGTTGCCTGGAAGAGATCGCTTTTAGCAATAAGGCCACCCATTGTACCTATTATTTAGAATTGTTTTTTCTGTTATATGTTTATATTTAATGGTGTGCAACTAAGGAATTATATATCTATCTACTATTGTTCATGTTGACATTGTTTTGTTCTCTACTGTATTGATTTTGGTTTTTTTTTTTATTATCATAAGTTGATAATAAGGCTTTGCCCTGCAGTGGGACACTACAGGCTCTAATTAATAATAATAATATTTATAAGTTGACATTCTTTGTTAAAATAACTTAATTAGTCCCGATACCTGTCTGTTTGAGCTACCGTAATGTTAATTTTATTGATATTATATTCTAAATATGACGTAACTTTGTACTTTCAACGTAGTTCGCCAAGTCTACCGCAGATGGCGTTGCATACTCCTTGTTGATTTCTACAAGGAGTATGCAACGCCATCTGCGGTAGACTTGGCGAACTACGTTGAAAGAGGCTTGTATATCGATGTTTGAAAATCGAGTGTTTGGTCAGTGAGTACGCCGCCATACCGCTAGATGTCGTGGCATATGGGTGTAATATTGATATCGTATTAAGGAATAGTGCGTGTGTCTGGTTAAATGAAGGATGTAACTCGACATAGAGAATTGTCACGTTACAACTTAGTGCTCTATAATGTACCTACAGTGGAAAATAAATGAAATGAAACAGTTATCATTACTATTTCTGTCATAAGCTGCCAATTTTTCAATGGTGAAATAATAGCAACGGCGATAATTGATAAAAAACCGTCCAAGTGCGATTTGGACTCTTGCACAAAGGGTTCCGTAACATTATCTATAGAAACGGCAAAAAATCACGTTTGTTATATGGGAAATATTATTTTATTTATATATAATTATTTATTTTTAAAGTGAATAATATAACTAAATCATCTGTGAACAAGCGTCTACATGTTGCCGTTATCAATATCGAGCAAAAACGAACATAAAATCATGTTTGTTTGTCTGGGAGTTTTTAATATTTATTTTAGTCTGTTTTTAGTATTAGTTGTTATAGCGGCAAAAGAAATACATCATCTGTAAAAACTTCAACTGTCTAACTATCACGGTTCATGAGATACAGCCTGGTGACAGACGGACAGACAGCGGAGCCTTAGTAATAGGGTGCCGTTTTACCCTTTGGGTACGGAACCCTGAAAAAAAGATTGTGATACTAGTAAACAGAAAATGATCTATGTGGCTAATTAACGACGATACCAATGTCATAGTGAAGTTTAATAGAATTGGGCTAAAGTATTGTCTCGTAGGTCACGCACCTTAGATACGTGTCCTACGATACACTTCCCTGCGTCCATCAACTTGAGGCATACAGTAAAGCTTTAAAAACATTATAAGATACATTTATACTGACTACGTAACCCTTCACTGCACGTGCTTGTAAAAATATTTTTAAATTGGAATCACTGTGAATTCGATAGAGAATCAAGTAATATTGCCAGATTTATATGAGCCAAAAGTAAGACTTGCTAAAGTGCAAAAGCAGGGAGAATATAATAAATTACTAATGTTTAACTATATTACTAACTGCCAACAAAAATTTTAAATTTAGAATATATTTCAGATTTTAAACAAAAAATCTAATGGTTTTTTGAATGACATGCTTTTTTTTTGTTTAAATGAATTTATGAATTTTAATTTATTAGATTCTTTCTTTGATGCAATTATTTGACATATTCCACCGTTATATTTTCTTTTATTTTAATTTAGTTTTGACATACCGTTTTAGTTAAGAACCTATCATTTTGTTTTATGTAGATCGACCTACCCTACCTATCTGTTTTGTGTTAAATATTTTGTAATGACATGGATTTTTATTATATTATTTTAATTTAATTATTTTTTAATGTAATGTAATGTGTTATTTTTAATGTTAATGTGGTGAAATAAATAAATCTGAAATCTGAACGTTTTCATGTAATTATAACGGTTCTAGTAGCCCTTTGTGCTCCATCTCAACATTATGCTGTAAAGTAAGGATTCACCGCGAACCAAAATTTCATACTGAATCGGAGTGTATAAAGCTAAGCCATTCACACGATAAACCCGCAATAAATTCACCTTTGCACCAGAAAAAGCACTTGTAACGGCATCCCGCAAGTAAAAGCCTTTAAAATTGAAAGATTTAATAAATCAGCGAGGCGCCGGCGCACTAGTAATAGTGTCACCTCGAAATGTAGCGATTGAAAAATTCGTTAGAAATAGTGCGGTACAGCCGATTTCTAACTCCTCCGTTCTGACCTCCGTGGTGCAGTGGGCGAATAGCCGGCTGAGACGCAGCAGGTAGCGGGTTCGATTCCCGCCACGGAACAAATGTTTGCATGATCTACATATATTTGTTCCCGGTCTGGTTGTTTCTCTATATATTATAAGTAAGTATTTACAAAAACAAATGTGTAAAAGTATTATATAGTACAAGCTCTACTTAGTTTGGGGCTAGATAGCGCTGTGTTAAATGTCCAGCAATATTTATTTAATATTTATTAACTAAGTTCTTAGGGTCAAGTATATAGGGAGTTTTACACACCTGATGTGGTTTGGGGCGAAGTGGTTACCGCGATTGTAGAGTTTTATATGCATGTATATGCTTCGTAGACCCTTTTCTTGGACCTTTTGGGTATTTATGGTTTTTAGGGTTCCGTATCCAAAGGGTAAAACGGCACCCTATTACTGTGGCTCCGCTTTCTGTCTTTCTGTTCGTCTGTCACCATACAGATGATGTATTTCTGTTGCCGCTATAACAACAAATACTAAAAATATATAAAAATAATATTTAAAGTTTCCCATACAACAAACGTGATTTTTTGCACGTTTTAGCTCAATATTGATAACAGCAATAGGTAGACGCTTGAAATATTCACAGAATGTTAAGTTAAATATTCATTTTAAAAATAAATAATTAAATTATAACAAAACAAATATTTAAGGGGACTCCCATACACCAAACGTAATTTTTTTGCCGTTTCTATAGATAATGGTATGGAACCCTTCGTGCGCGATCCGACGCGCAGTTGGCCGGTATTTTTTTTGCTGTTGAAGATATGTTTGTCTTGGAAGTTTACCCGTTAAACATCTGATATACTGAATTATTTAAAGTAGCAGATTTTGAACCAGTGTCCATTCAATAAAAAAATGTAATATTGAGAGTTTCACGTCCAGAGCCGAGCTTTAAAATTTGGTACATAAATAGAAAAATTATAACCTAAATAGAAACATAGGCTACTCTTTATAGGCAAACCACGCGTGCAAATCCGCATACGGAAGCTAGTATAAAATAACTATAAAAATGCACAGAGATGAATTCAAATCTAATCAAATATTTTATTTGCAACAACACAATACAAAAATAACTACAAAAAATAATATAGTATATCGATAAAAAATCACATAAAAACTTAAAGCTAGGTAAAGATTGCAAAAAAGTCTCAACTCAGCGTGTGCAGGACGTTAGAACTTGCGCTGGTCTTCCGTTGAGACCTTTAGGGCCGAGAGAGACAAATAATAAAAAATAATAAATACATAGCGGACGCGATTTTAAAGGACAAAGAAATAACACTTAAAATCATAAAAAGAAGATTCAAACAGAAAAGTTTTACAAGAACAAAAAAAAATAAATAAAGTCATATTAACTTGATTAAACTCGGGCGTTTGTAACTAGCCGTGGTACCGCACTAGCTATTGAGTCATCTCACAATGTAGCGATTGAAAAATGCGATTGCAATAGTGGGTACTCAACCACTGAGTGGAAAACCCGGCCATGCGTCAAACACTAGATAATGATTGGAATTTATGGTCCATTAAATTCTATTCCGCTGGAGAACTCTCACACGTTAGGATAAGCTAATTTACAGCTCGTTTGGAACGACGACTCTTCTGGTACTTCAACGGGTATGCGGACGAGTACTAGTAATCAGATGGGGTAATGTGGGCCACACTTCATAAAATGACTGTATACCACATTATATCCCATTAACGCATTAAAATTTAAAAAAAAACCTGACTACAGTTATACCGAAGGCATTTTAGAACGTCGTCTCTTAGGGAGAAATACTTATTTAATAAACTTTAATGCATTAAAATTAAAAAAAAACCTGACTACAGTTATACCGAAGGCATTTTAGAACGTCGTCTCTTAGGGAGAAATACTTATTTAATAAACTTTAATGCATTAAAATTAAAAAAAAAACCTTACTACAGTTATACCGAAGGCATTTTAGAACGTCGTCTCTTAGGGAGAAATACTTATTTAATAAACTTTAATGCATTAAAATTAAAAAAAAACCTTACTACAGTTATACCGAAGGCATTTTAGAACGTCGTCTCTTAGGGAGAAATACTTATTTAATAAACTTTAATGCATTAAAATTAAAAAAACCTTACTACAGTTATACCGAAGGCATTTTAGAACGTCGTCTCTTAGGGAGAAATACTTATTTAATAAACTTTAATGCATTAAAATTAAAAAAAAAACCTTACTACAGTTATACCGAAGGCATTTTAGAACGTCGTCTTTTAGGGAGAAATACTTATTTAATAAACTTTAATGCATTAAAATTAAAAAAAAACCTGACTACAGTTATACCGAACACATTTTAGAACGTCGTCTCTTAGGGAGAAATACTTATTTAATAAACTTTAATGCATTAAAATTAAAAAAAAACTTGACTACAGTTATACCGAAGGCATTTTAAAACGTCGTCTTTTAGGGAGAAATACTTATTTAATAAACTTTAATGCATTAAAATTAAAAAAAAAACCTTACTACAGTTATACCGAAGGCATTTTAGAACGTCGTCTCTTAGGGACAAATACTTATTTAATAAACTTCATTTTATCGTTACATTAGTATGACATTGACAGGTCATATAATTTTTTTAGCTCCGTGGCGCCGTGGGCGAATAGCCGGCTGAGTCGCAGGAGATAGCGGGTTCAATTCTCGCCGCGTAACAAATGTTTGCATGATCTACAGATATTTGTTCTGAGTCTGGATGTTTTCTATATCCAGCAGCGATGTCCAGCAATATTATTAGTATTTTAAAGGGTAATCCGACATTACCCGCAACTTTCCCCTTTATACGCACAGTGAATTACCTAGAACTAGCCAGCTGGACAAAAGTCGATTCCTAGAATCGATTAAATCATAATCCTGTCTCATTAACCACACCTCAAAACTCAGAATTCCAGGTATAACACGTGCCTTACCCTTTGTAGCACACCGCCATAGTACTGGAAAGTGAGGTAATAAGGAAAATGCATTTATGCAAATAAATCAGTTGATAGTTTGCAGTGCTTACGACAACATCTTATGACCACTTGTGCTATTTATATTATTGTGAGTGTTATGGATTTTCTACTTGAAGGTATGTACTTTAAATTTCTTCATAAATTGGGATCATTTAACTTGTTGACGTTGATGTTTATAGGCTTTATAGAAATGGACATTTATATCGTGTAAATTTTTCTATTTAGTAACTTTCATCGAGTGTAACTTTTTTTATCCAAATATATCCAGGCCGTTATTTACGTATGTAATAGCCACAATATTTAACTTTAAAATGATATATAGTTTTGCCACCCCAACTCACCCCATTTTTTTTAATTATTTTTTTCAGAAGTTGTGATTTCGATTTCAAAAATCGATTTCTTTGAAGAATGGCGTAAACACAAGAAAGAGGACCGTAATTCAAAGCTCACAGAGTTTGTATTGAACAAAATCAACTGTTCAGATGTCACTCTTGATTCAAAGAAGAATATTTGTACGAAAATTTCAAGTATTTCTTCAAAATTTGCTGAAAAGTGGTCCGCATCGAAAAATACCCTCAATAGGTTTTTGAATAACAATAAGGATTGGTTAGAGGGTAATGAAATACAATTTGAAGTTCAAGTACATCGCCCGTCTGCGTCTTCGTCATCTGGACCAAGTCGGACTACAGGCAGACCCAGAAAAGAATTTGACGAATCGTCATTCAAAACCAAAAAACGGAGGGTTGAAGATTTAGTGCAATCGCGAAGTGCTAGTGAGTTAACCATAGCCGCTGAAGTAGCCAATCGAGTATCTGGTCGAAGAAATGTAGCTAGTTCAATTCATAAAATATCTGACAACTCTCCAAAAGCTAAAACAACCAATGTTGCGTGTGGTGGTCGTCAATTGAGCAGTGATGAAGCTTTAGCTCATTATGTTGATGCTAAGTGTACCAGCCATAGTTACAAACAGACGCGTAAGGTGTCATTGAAGGCGGGACATCAGATATTTCCATCTTATCATAGTGTAGTTAAGTCTAAAAAAATGTGTTATCCTTTAGATGAGTATATTTCTGTGACGGAAACGCGCGCTGAAATTAATCTACAAGGCATTTTAAACAAAACTGCTGATCGTTTAATTGAAGCGCAAAGTGATGTTATAAGAAATGTTGTGTCTTCTAATTCATCCCTTACATTAATTAGCAAATGGGGCTGTGACGGCAGTTCAGGCCACAGTATCTATAAGCAAAGGTTCGAAGATGCTAATGCTACTGATGAATTCCTGTTCATGTTTTCATTAGTTCCTTTGAAATTATGTGACGGCCAACATATTATATGGCAAAATCCACGGCCTTCGTCAACTCTCTATTGCCGACCAATCAAATTTATTTTTTCAAAGGAAACTAATGAATTCACCAAAGCCGAAACCAACAAAGTCTTGGAAGAAATATCTCAGCTTCTTCCAACTATTTGTAATGTTGAAGAATATGAAATTACTATAAAACATGACCTCTTACTGACTATGACAGACGGAAAAGTATGTAACGCTTTGACTGACACACGCTCCCCTCAAAAATGTTATATATGTGGTGCTACCCCGACAATGATGAATGGTGATTTAAAAGACGTAGTCGTTAATAAAGAACATTACGGTTTTGGTTTGTCTACTTTACATGCATGGATACGTTGTTTTGAGTGTTTACTACATATTAGTTATCGTTTGGATATAAAAAAGTGGCAAGCTAGGGGCGCTGACGATAAAATTAGTGTAAAGTTACGTTCAGAGAAAATTAAGTTAGATTTTAAAACTCAGATGGGGCTTATTGTAGACAAACCAAAACCGGGTTATGGTAACACAAATGATGGTAACACTGCACGTAGGTTTTTTATGAATCCGGAACTAAGCGGTGAGATTACAGGATTGGATGTTAATTTAATTAAAAAAATGTGTATATTACTTCGAACATTATCTTCTGGGTATGATATTAATTGCATAGAATTTGAAAAAGTTTGCTCTGAGACTCGATCTCTTTACCTTAGTCTGTATCCGTGGTATAATATGCCTGTTACTGTGCATAAAATCTTATTACACAGTACAGAAGTCATCCAAAGCTGTATTGTTCCAATCGGACAGCTATCGGAGGAGGCTCAAGAAGCCCGTAACAAAGACTGTCGTAGATTCCGAGAGCATCATAGCAGAAAACAGTCACGTATTGCCACGAATACAGATTTATTATATATGCTGCTGATAACATCTGATCCTGTAATCAACTCGCTTAGGGAAATTCCTAAGAAAAGACCTGAAAAATTGCCCGCAGAAGTGCTAAGCTTGATAGTTCCGCCTTCCATACCTACTACACATCAAGTACCACGTGAAGTTACTTTATGTGAGGAGAACGATTATGTGGTACCTGATTCGTCTAACTGTGACAGCGATGATGAATCATCTGACGATTTCTATTTGTAATTTATTATAATAGTAGATATTATTATAGTTAAGTAATTTAAAGTGGGTGTAGTAATACACCTCTGCCACCCCTTCGGGGAATAAGGCGTGATGATATGTTATGTTATGTTAAGTAATTTAAGTTAAGTTTTTTAAATTGTGTAGATATATAATTTAAATTATTTCGTTAATATGTATTCTTCTAGACTTCTATTTTCAATAAATTTTTATTTCGTACTAAGTTTTTTTATTTTACCACATAACGCAAAAAAAATGATTCAGTATATGTTATTATGGCTGTAGCGATCATGTGAACCCATAAAATAATTTTGTCCAGCTACCATGTTCTAGACGATTCACTGTGATACGGGGTGAAATTTAAATGCCGAAAAGTCTGTAATTTAGAAATAATACCTTTATTTTTTATTTATATAAGAAGAGCATTAGCCGATTATCTTATTATTACCATTTTATCAAACTTCATAAATCGTGCTAGTTTATTTATGTGAAGGGAGGCGTGGGCGTGGGCGCCACGCCCAAGCCCACGCCCACGCCCAAGCCCACGCCCACGCCCACGCCCACGCCCACGCCCACGCCCACGCCCACGCCCACGCCCACGCCCACGCCCACGCCCACGCCCACGCCCACGCCCACGCCCACGCCCACGCCCACGCCCACGCCCACGCCCACGCCTACGCCCACGCCCACGCCCACGCCCACGCCCACGCCCACGCCCACGCCCACGCCCACGCCCACGCCCACGCCCACGCCCACGCCCACGCTCACGCCCACGCCCACGCCCACGCCCACGCCCACGCCCACGCCCACGCCCACGCCCACGCCCACGCCCACGCCCACGCCCACGCCCACGCCCACGCCCACGCCCACGCCCACGCCCACGCCCACGCCCACGCCCACGCCCACGCCCACGCCCACGCCCACGCCCACGCCCACGCCCACGCCCACGCCCACGCCCACGCCCACGCCCACGCCCACGCCCACGCCCACGCCCACGCCCACGCCCACGCCCACGCCCACGCCCACGCCCACGCCCACGCCCACGCCCACGCCCACGCCCACGCCCACGCCCACGCCCACGCCCACGCCCACGCCCACGCCCACGCCCACGCCCACGCCCACGCCCACGCCCACGCCTACGCCCACGCCCACGCCCACGCCCACGCCCACGCCTACGCCTACGCCCACGCCCACGCCCACGCCCACGCTCACGCCCACGCCCACGCCCACGCCCACGCCCACGCCCACGCCCACGCCCACGCTAGCGCCCACGCCCACGCCCACGCCCACGCACACGCCCACGCCCACGCCCACGCCCACGCCCACGCCCACGCCCACGCCCGCGCCCACGCCCGCGCCCGCGCCCACGCCCACACCCGCGCCCACGCCCACGCCCACGCCCACGCCCGCGCCCACGCCCGCGCCCGCGCCCGCGCCCACGCCCGCGCCCACTCCCGCGCCCCCGCCCGCTCCCACGCCCGCGCCCACGCCCGCGCCCACGCCCGCGCCCACGCCCGCGCCCACGCCCACGCCCACTCCCACGTTAACGCCCACGCCCACGCGCACTTTACCATTTGGGTGCTACAAAAATAATTATGAGAAACTTGTAGAGTTACATTTTTTTTACTAAATTATATTGAAAGCTAAGTTTGTTTGGAAGTAATATGGACATTGAAAGTATATGTGGATACTCTTTCACGTCGAAACGGCTTAACCAATTTCGATGAAGTTTAGTATCAAAGTAGACTACTTTTTATCCCATAAATTTGATCTGATGGGATAAAAGTGGGGTGTGAAGTCAAGTTGTAACAGCGAGTTTAGCTTTATTTCTAGGTTACCAACATTTTTTGTAGTGTAACGCGTACGAAGTCGCGGGCAACAGCTAGTAATGAAATAACATTCAGGCTTTCCTATTCACTACAAAAGTTTTGTATTCAAGAAGTGTGCGCAAATCTATCAATATATTTTATTGAGCTTATATTTTGGTGCATTCATGTACACAAATCAGATTGATATCATTCGAAGCATTAGCTAAATAATCATATTACGGCTATTTTAAGTCTAAAGGTGGGTACTGACCAACGTTACGAGGTGTAATGTAACATGTTACACAGCGAGCATTCATGCAGTTAGTACGTAGTGTTACGGGGAAATCAGCGAGTAAGTTGCTCGCTTTGAGTGCTCCACCGTCAGTCGGTTTTTTGGCGAATCCTTTGACTGTTACGCGGTTCAGTCAGTACGCTGTTGCAAGTCGTCACGAGCGCACGCGGTGCGTCGCACGTCTGACACTGATAGCTTTTCTATAATTTGTATCATTTTTATGTACTTTTGGTGCAATTCAATTCAAGAGTTCTTCAAAATCGATCGGAGACATGCGTTCAAAGTTTTTATACTGGACAGTATAAAAACTTTGAACGCATGTCTCTGATTAAAGAACCAAATGATTACTGGACAGTAATCATTTGGTTTTTTAATATTGCCATCAATGACAAACCACCAATTACGCTGTTTTTGAATAAGTTTGATGTTCAGTAATGTTTTTTCTTCTTCTCAATTTGGATTAAACAATAATTAAGTAGAATCAAACATACCAACACGTCCTCGCTGTCGGCCATCTTGACTGAACTGGCTGGCGAATGGAGCACAGAGTTTTGACGAGCATGTGACGCCGATTTTTAGAACACAGTGAACATGCTTAATGCGTAATATGCTCGATGCGAAAGATACATTACACCTCGTAACGTTGGTCAGTACCCACCTTTATAATCCCGCAAACGAATATATGATTTTCAAACTGAATAAACACAACCTACAAACAAACAATCATAATTAATAAAGAACATGCTAACATGCGGTGGGAAAGTTTATGACCCTGGAATTTAAATCATAGGGTGGGGAAATAAGGTATACTTTGGGACTGGAAGGGGTTGTCTTCTACAGAGGCTTCAAACTTCATTGTTCCCGTAGGAGCTCGTTATCCCTGTTAATTAACGCTGGTCGAGACCGTATGATGCTGAAAATGTTAGGATTTTATTGGATATTAATTTGGTGTCAGCACGTAGTTAATATTATAATATGTGTGTTATTTTAAAGATTTATCGGTTTTAGCAGAATTAACACTACCCCTTTGTTTTTAAAGACAATTATTCTCGTCTGCTATCTTATCTTCGATAAAGTTTTTTTTTTTATTTTCTAACTTTATAGAGAAGCGCCTATATGTCTCAGGAGAGATTTTGCCTGCCTGTGTGTGTAATGCCGCTTGTATAATGGGTTGAGTTCTGAGGAGTTATTTGATATGGTGCCTGCAGGTTCATTTTATCACCGCACCGCTCGCCATCGGCAGGGAATCCATCGGCACCTTGGAGACGATCTGGTTGATATCGATCTGATGAGATTCAGATGAATTTCCACCCGCGAACACTTCGCTTGTGGAATGGTCCCCCTGCCGAGGTTTTCCATTGGGACTACAGTAAGGGGTTTTTCAAAAAGGACGTTTTGAAAATTTTAAAGGGTCTGCAACGCACGAGTAAATACCTTTGGTGTTACAAGCGTCCATAGGCTACGGTAACCGCTTACCATCAGGTAAGCCGTATGCTTGTTTGCTAACTTAGTGGTATAAAAAAACTTTATAGATCTTTGTTTGACCACTATCTCAATTGTTGGTGAGCGATGATGCGGTCTAACATGAAGCAAGAAGATCTAGAAGAAACATATTCACCCTTACCTTAAAAAAGGCCGGATTGTATTCTTTAGGAAAAACAGACGACGGCAAAGTGTTCCATACCGTTGCTGTGCGCATCAAGAACGTAGAACCAAAACGGTGTGTGCAAATGTGTAGTATATCAACTAGGTACGGATGGTACTGAGCCGTGCGCCTGCTTGTCCTTTAATGGAACGGAAATGGTGGAATCAGATCGTAAAGTTCCTGGTAAAGGTCCCATGGTCTGAGATATTGCAGACAAGCCCGCACTGACACGGTTAGCTGTGCGTGGTATCATCTATAAAATCACAGACCGTGGAAGGTCAACTTGAGTATCATTATTATCTACTAAGATATTTCGTGATGCTCTGATAATAAGTTGACTTTTTGGTCACGGAGTTACTTAATCTTCTAGTCCTATTTACAGATTAATTTTCAAAATCAATCCCCTAATACGCTGGACTAGGTAAAGTTTTAAGTGACTTTGGTCTAAACGCAACTCGTCGCCTCGAGCACAGTTTCATAGTTTGACGTTATCAAACTCTCGCACTTGCTGTTGCTTCTTAAATAGGTAGACCACAGGATACTATGAAATCAGTAAGCCAACTTTACCGTAGCGTACCCTGTAGCCCGAGATACTGGTGACGGTATGTAGATGATGTGTTCGCAATAGTACGAGGAGATAGCATAGATACCTTACTTAGCTATCTCAATTGTAAACATCCTAAGATATCCTTCACGGTAGAGCTGGAAAAAGACGGATGCTTACCATTCCTGGAGGCGTTGGTTATACGAGAATAGACAGGATGACTCACACATACAGTTTACCGTAAGCTAACACACACAGACAGGTATCTTAAAGCTGACTCGGACCACCATCCAGCTCACTTAGCCTCAGTACCGCGTACTCTGATTAATTGAGCACTAAGGCTATGTGACACTAAGTACATAAACGGCGAGCTCTCACACATAAAAGGGGTGCTAGAGCAAAACGGCTACGGATAGAGACAGAGCTGTCAAATTGCGGACACATCCACATGATTACGGATAACAACGGTAAATAGAGCAGTAGCGTACTTACCTTTTGTAAAAGGAATAACGGATAAGATCGGAAACTTGTTACGCCATAAGTACATCATCAAGACGATATTCCGTCCTCAAACACAATTGAGACAGCTGCTGGGTTTGCCGAAGGACAGATACCCTCTGGGCATCCCTGGTGTATATATGATACCATGTGACTGCGTTAAATGCTACATTGGTGAAACAAAACGAAACGTATCTACTAGGTTGACTGAACACATACGTGCAATGAAGAATGTCGACTCCAACAGTTCTGCAGTGGCGAAACATTCCCTAGATACTGATTCGACGCACTACATACGTTTCGACAAGGCCCGAGTTTTACATAGCAAGAGAGAAGTTTTTCGTTCCTCGCAAGATCCAAGAGGCGATAGAAATAAATCGTGTGTCGAACTTTAACAGAGATAGAGAATGGGTTCTACCACCAGCCTGGAGGCCATGTCTTCATGATGCAAATGACAGAAAAGTGAGTGAACCTGGTAGAGACATAGTTAATGTTGTCTGTTTGCCTGTACCAAGAACTACCGAAGAGAGCAGCAGTGATGATAACGATGATGACACAGCCGGTTAACACGCTGTGCCTTCGTTGACCCAATCCCCACCACCCCGCCCGTCCACTCGCGCGCAGAGGGCAGCGGCGCGCAGTGCGAGGCGAGACGTTACTCCGAGTGGATCACACTCACCCTAATGAAGGTTCACGAATTGAACCGAAACACCGATAAGACGGTACGTGATAAATCCCGTATTTATGACAATGAAACCAACTTTACTTATGCATCACACTAATATTATAAATGCGAAAGTTTGGATGTTTGCTACTCAATAGCCTCGTAACGGCTTAATCGATTTTGATGGAATTTGGTATGTACGTATATTATAACCTGGACTAACACATAGGCTACTTTTTGTTGACAAACATTATGCACGAAGCTTTTGGCGGAAGCTAGTACTTAATATAAGACACGGACACTATTTAACTTATGTACAGTGGTAATATTCAGAACTGCCAGTAATTTAAAAACTATTATAAAACATATAATCATATACCGCTATTAAAATTACCACTTGAGCAGTTTTTTTTTTGTTGGAGACAGCATTGATACCTCTGTTAAAACTAACATTCAACCCAAAAGTTATCTGGTACAGATCGCTACTTTGGGATATGACCATTTATAATATTTTTTTATCTTATTGTGCGCGATAAAGTTTTTTTTTCAAAAGTTACACAAAACGTAAACTAACATAGTTTATTAACTTGCACTGTATGTATGTTTGTATGGGTGGAATCTTGGAACTGAATTTAAACCCGTTCCTCTCAACAGATTGAGCTGAAATTTGAAATACATAATGTACCTTCGGTGACAATGCAATAATATGGTACCATGGAAGTGGTCTCATGATGGAGACGGATGCTAGACAACGGAGCTTCCGAATGGATTATAGTAGGCTACTAGTGGTTGGGCTCATTTGAATCTGCTTGCGGTTCCGATTTCAAATTTTATAAAAGCTTGTTTTTAAAAAGTTTTTTTCAACAAAAAACGTATTCAACAAAGAATAACCCACATGACTAGAATTACTAAGTCGAAGTTATCCTACGCAAGAAAACTGCATCCCTGATTCACAGAGTGCACGGCAGTCAAACCATCATCAGGAAAACCATATCTGATAGAGTTACCTCTCCGATATGGAAGTGCTTCATGTTGAGAGTGATCAAACCGACCTTGGTTGGTCATTCTCAGCGCGAAGACATTTTGTCCTTTTGTCTGTGTTTTGTATTTTAATTTTCATTTCTTTTTATTTTTCCCCTAATACCTACTAAGCTAGTCTTTAAGTAACTAACGAAAAATGTTCCTAATTTGTGTAATCTGAAATTAATTTTTATTTATTTACTAGTGGTCCCACCGAACTTCGTATCGACTTGACATGCATAGGTATAACGCGGGCTGTCAATATAAGTCACCCTGGTAGAATTGTCAATGGTTGTCCCCGGCCATCATTATGTATGAGAAAATGAATGACTTCCACAAATAATTCAATACCAAAATTAGCCAAATCGCTCCACCCGTTCTCGAGTTTTAGCGAGACTAACGAACTGCAATTCATTTTTATATATATATATATATCTCGAGATAACTCCTACCGAAGCATCTGTTTCAAACGATATTAATTTTTTTTACATCCTCTTTGACGATATTTGCAGCACGCATTCTGTCAATTCTATGTCAAACGCCATAAGGTTACATTATAAAAGCGCTAAGGTTAGATTATAAATAATTTTATATGAAAGAAAGAAAGAAAGAAAGAAAGAAAATATATTTATTTGAACCCACTTGACATCACACACAATAAAAACAAAGGCAAAGTCAAGACTCACTCAGACAGACAATACTGATGTTGCGTGGGGACAAAAAGGTTCCTGTGTCAGCATAAGCTGTTTCGTACCACGATGGATACGATGCAGCGCTGGTTTTCTGACAGGGCCTAGGTGACGACACGATCATTTGAAAAGACAATACAAATAGAATAAAATATAAATAACATGTAGACAAATAAAAAAGAGAAGATACTCAATAAATTAAATTTACAATACATAAAATACACGAATTGCAAAATATAAGATACACCCCTCAAACCTAGGACCATCTACAACTCCCAGACGTTAAATAGAATTAATACAGCAGCAGCAAACAGGTAGTGAATCAATATTTACTGTCCAGAATTGATGTATCGTCTGTGCCTGCATTTTTGTATATCACTATTACCATCATTTGTTCGGTCGGCGATTGTTTCTATAAGTTATGCTTTATTTAGTACCTACCTACCTATGGTTCCGTCTAGTGTTACCATGTGCACCGTAATTACGGTAAATGCACCGTACTCAGCAAAAAACTACTACCTACTGTTGGAGCATAACAACGGTGACAAAATCTACCGCAATTTGCATTTGTTATGAAATGTATAAAGAACAACTAAATTTCTTAGCATTTGCAAATGAAACATAATATTTTGGTTTACGATTGCATCCTCCAAACTACAATTTTAATTATCTGTGAACGCAGTCCATTCCCTTCGCACTGACTTTGTACATTCTTGCTCGGGGATTTCCCTTACATCGCGCTCTGTATCGAATACTGTAAATTTAAGTACGCACATTATACTTTCATATTTATGAGGAAATATTTTTACACAACAGTCTATCAAAAGGCACGGCCAAAACTGCCTTAATTTCAAGCCGAATGATGAAATGTTAAATAGATATATAAAATAATTATAATATATTTTTTATATACACAAAAATGAGAATTAGGAAATGATGGCGGCAGATTCAGACTGTTTTTTTTATTACTCTGTGTAATTTTTATATGATTTTCATAAGAATTACATTATCGTTTATTTTTTCAAATAAAAACTTAATTTGTTTTTCTCTAAAATTATTGTTTCCTTTAAAGTAATTGCACCGTAATGGACACCGTTTTTTTCCTGAGCCTATCACCGTAATTTCCCAGAATCTACCGTATTTTTGAGGGGTATCACCGTCGACCAGTTTTTGGACATGGCAACACTGGTTCCGTCCGTCACTCACTTCACCTGTGGATTGCGGTGTCGGTCGTTTAGGTTTTAATGTGCTGTACTTTGAATAAAATAATTATAAATATACGAATATAAAACTATTAAAGGTGTGTGGATCAATTAAAAATGGAATTATGTTAGAATTATGTGGCAGTGACTTATCAATGATAAGTCACTGCCACATAATTCTAGTTGAAGACTTGATCCATTTTTAATTGATTCACAAACCTTTAATAGTTTTATATTCGTATATTTATAATTATTTTATTCAACAGTTAATGTCTTCAGAAAAGCGCTCAGAAAAACTATGTTGAAAAATATGGTTGTTAAGTATTCTTAAATTTTCTAATTTTGCGCGCAATTTTCTTAATTTTTTCTTTCATTAGAATCTTCTCCTGACAATAAGAAATACAACAAAAAATGAATTGGCCAAATTGGTTTCGGCGTTGTTGAGTTATGCGCTTACCAACACATTTTGCGATTCATTTTTATATTATAGAAGATTTATTAGTGCATTTTTAACATGCAAAAGTTAATAAATAAATAAATAAAATAGTAATCTTATTACTATTTTACAAATCAAACAATCCATATTAAACTTAGAGCATTACGATTCATTTAGATTTAGCTTGCAGCATGCAAATGTTGGCTTGCAGTACCTACACTAAGAGCGAGTCTTGTGTAGGGAATGCAATCCCGATCTCGCGAGATCTCGTGTAATTTTTCGGGATCAATCCCGACGCATCATATGACGAGATCCCGTTCGAGATTGACGGGATTGGGCGGCAGTGGTCAGCGACGCTACACACGTCCACTCGGGGCGAAAGCGGCGCGCTGACTGACGGCCGCGAGCGGCAGGAACGCCAAACAGCGTTAGAAAACTATTCTGACTATTTCCGAATATTAGCGACAGGTGACGATAATTATTTAGTTGGTAAGATTAAAAAATAAAGATTTTTATTTTCTTTCGAGTAATACGTTATTTTAGTTAACCTCACTATCACAAACAAGCAGTTATTAGCTTTTTCAGTCATCCGAATTTAATTTTTTTTTAAACTAGACGGGATCCCGAAAATTCCGGGATCCCGCGGGATTGATATTTCTAATCCCGCGGGATCTCGAATTTGCAATCTCGAGTCGGGATTGCATTCCCTAGTCTTGTGCTGTAGGAGATGTTAGTTTACTTACTGTTTCCAAACACTACGGCTACAGAACGGGCGCCCTCCAGTCACATAACTTTAATTATGAATAAACAGTGTTATACTTATACCGACAATAACATTACAACACAATAGGTATATTCCAACTATCGGCTCTTCAAAGACTCTGGCTATTACCATAACTCAATACAACTTGTAACTGTAGGTTGGAATTGTAATTCAATTTAGCACGTGTATAGAACCGGTTTGATTCACCATTATCCAAATTAACTTGGACAAATCAGCGTTGTACGTATATACGTTTGTTTGTCCGAGGATAACTTTCGAAGCGTTGATCCGATTATCGTGAAATTTGATACATAGGTAAGAAAGAAAGAAAGAAAGAAAATAAAGAAAATATATTTATTCGTCTCAAAAACGAATCTTATGAATATGATCTCATAGAATAAAAACTAAACATATTTACGTTAAACATAAAATTAGACATTATTAAAGACACGTGTTTTATTAAATTATAAATATACAACAGTTTGACGGCGAAAAGGCCTGCAGCTCAGCATATGCTTCTGCATGTTACCATGCTGGAGCGCTGGTCTTCTGCTGAGGCCAGTATTGACTTCAGGTAGGTAGTGATGTCACAATTTTGGTGTAACTATATAAGCTAAAAATGTTGGGGGGTGGTTGAGATATTGGAGTTCAAGAGGGGTAAAAAAAATTAAAATGAGACTATTCAAATGCGATGTCAAATTATAGGTATTTGTTAGTACATTTCAACTTTGTTTTTATTTTAGTTCAATCCTTGTAGTTTTTGAGTTATTATCCATAAAAAAAAACTTTTACAAAATTCACAGGGTACACCAGTGACCCCACAATGCTGAAAATTTGGCATTCGTGTTGAGTAGCACATATATAAGCAAAAGCCTGAAATCCAGAATAACTGCATTTTGCACCCCAAAAATTATAACCAATTTATATGAACTCCCGTTACCTGTACTTTGGATGAAACTGTGGGTTAAGTAAGGTGGTTGTTTATTACGTGGCACTATTTTGATAGTCAAAGATTACGACTAACATGTTTTTGTTTTATGTGAGACTCGTGAGATCTCAGTTCGGGGCGAACCACTAGTTTACAAGAGCTAGGTTTGAATCGGTTGTAACTATTGTCGATCGAAATTTCAATCGAAAATTGTCGATCACTTGTCTAGATCGGACGTGCCAATAATTTGCTCAAATTAATAAATCAACTTAAAATCTGACCTAGATTTGAGACAGCAAAAGTGTGAAGTTAAGAAGTGATTCATCGCTATCTAATTGAGTATGTTGTGATAAAAATTTCTAACATAAATATCAACATGGACAGCCCTTTTTGCCGAAGTAGTAAAACGGGTCGCAGTCCCCCGCCCACCCCCCAACCTGAGCCCGCGTTACCACCGCGCCCGCCAGCGCCACCGAGGGATGAAGTGACCATTGAAACCGTGTCTACATCGGAGATATAGACCTGGATGATCACCATCGAACAGTGCCTCAATGAAGTAACCTCGATTGTTACCGAAGGTAAACTAAACTCTGACCAAAAGCTAAGAATAAGTAATCTGTGCAGAAAGGTAGCCAATGGTACATCTCAAATGGCTGTAGAATACCAAGGCCTAAAGCAGAAGACCGCCTAAGCACAATACTACATAAAAAGCTTCAAGGAAAAGGCAAGCCTATCTCAATGCATTCAAGACCGTTAAAGCAAAGCGTTAAAGAGTCATCGCAACCGGCAGTTAAAGCCTCATTCGCAGAAATGGTAAAAAACAGCAGTAATACCCTAATCCGCCCTACTAACCTGAGCTCTGTAGCTATTTATCCCAAGGATAAATTGCAGACCAGTGATGACACTAAGTCTTTGGTACAAAAAATTATCAGTCCTGAGGGAATGAGGCTAAATGTTAGAGGACTTCGTAAGACGATTAATGGGGGCGTCATCATCAGCACAGACACCAAGGACGATATAGAAAAGCTGAAAAACTCAGTGAACTTAACCACATCTGACCTAACCATCGATGAACCACGCAAGCGCAAACCACGAGTAGTGATTATTGGAGTACCATCAAAAATGCAGGAACTAGAGGTCTATAACTGTATGTACGAGCAGAATCTGGCAGAGAAACTCTCGGGAATGACGAGAGAAAAATTTCTGGGCTCTATCAAGTTTGGCCACAAATCTGGAAAGAAAGATGCTGAAACCTGCAACTACATGATTGAGGTTTCTGCCGTTATTCAAAAAGCCCTCGTAACTCAAAGCAGAGTCTATATAAATTGGTCATCATGTCCTGTGCGAGACTTTACATTGGTGACAATATGTTTTAAGTGCCAACAATATGACCATGCGGCTAAGTCGTGCAAAGCTGAGTCCTACACTTGCGGACATTGTGGCGATCAAGGACACCAAGCCAGCGAATGCCCAAAGAAAGCGGAGCCTCCAAAATGTGCAACCTGCCTGCGCTACAAAAAACCGTGCAACCATAAGACAGGTGATTTAGATTGCCCTGCCAAAATTTTAGCAGAACAACGGTACATCAACTCCATTGATTATGAAGGCGCCTAAGAGCGTACCGTACCACCTTAATTGTATAATCTAGCCTTAACTTTAGTTACCTATGACTGATAGCTTAATTAACGACCTAGACAATTTCTCAGTTTCCGAGTCAAGGTCATGCGATGTTGAAAACTATAAACAACATGTATCTGCCTACTGTAACGCATTAACTATTCTAACACAAAATATTCGTAGTATTTACAAAAATATTAACAATCTCAGCACTTTTTTGCAAAGGCTTAATGTTGAATGTGACCTAATCATCCTAACCGAATGCTGGCTTGCTATTCATAATAATAACTTGCCTATAATGGAAGGTTATAGAGCTCATAATACCATTAAAAGACAATTAAAACGATGGAGTGGTAGTTTACGCTAGAAACTCATTATGCATATTTTTAGATCTAGCAAAAGCCTTCGACACCGTTTCTATCCCTGCTCTGCTCAACAAGTTGGAAAACATAGGCATACGAGGTAATCAGCGAAAGCTGCTTTCCAGCTTTTTGAGCAGTCTTAGTCAATGCGTCAAAATAGACAATGTCATCAGCTCAGATCTGGGAAATACTTCTTTCGGCCTGCCCCAAGGTAGTATTTTATCAAGTACCTTACTTTTAATATACATTAATGAACTATGCAACCTCCGACTAGACCACGGAATTTTTTTATCCTATGCTGATGATACTGCTCTACTTTTCTCAGCGGATACGGAAGCTAAAGTACTTGAACTTACACAACGCGGCTTCAATACTCTAAACAAATAGCTCCAAGCTCACCTACTAACCCTTAACGCTGATAAAACACAATGCATAAAATTTACTATGCGGAAATCAAAGTCAGCACCAATGACTAACCCAGATATACATATTTTTGCGCATCAATGCAATTGTGCAATTAACGATAATTTATGTAAATGCCCTGTCATCTCATTTACTAATAATATTAAGTACCTTGGCGTTATAATAGATGAAAATCTCTCGTTCAAAAAACATGTAGAAACTTTAAGTAATAGGATACGAAAATTAATATTTGTTTTTAAGAAGTTACGCTGTATTGCAGATTATTGCTAGTATTGTAGTGATTATTTGCTAGTTATGCAAGTATACCTTGCTTTATGTCAGTCAATTATAACCTACTGTATAACGTCTTGGAGAGGAGCGTGTAAAACCTTTATATTAGCCGCAGAAAGGGCACAAAGAGCAATCCTTAAGATATCCACTTTTCGTCCCTTTATCTATCCAACCAACTTATTATATAAGTCATGTAAAGTTCTAACAGTTAGGCAGCTATTTATACCAAACATAGTTTTAAGACAACACAGAGCACTTCCCTATAGCACTGAAAGTACTAACAAAAGACGAAAAGATATCGTCCCCACTAACAACACCCCAGTTAAGCATATTTTGCATCCAGATTTATAATGTTCCTAGGACCATTGCTGTACAACAGGCTAAATTGTAAATTGAGCATCCACTCAATGAACTTTTCAAACTGTAAAATTGCCTTACAGACTGCTCTATCCAATCTCTCTTACGAGGAAACTGAGGAATTACTAAACGTAATAAAGTAAGATTTTAAAGATTATATAGTACGTAAACGTCATACCTTCCATGTTTACACTTAGTTTATTAGTTATTCTTATTTTTCTTCAATATGTAAAAAGATTCTAAGTTTTGTTATTTGAGTATTCATAAGTTACGCCAGTCCAGCCTTTTTCGCCTGAGATACAGGTTTTCCTAGTTCAGGCAATGTATAAAATCTAACCTTTAAGTAGATATTAATCCCTAATGTTAATCTTAGCTATATGAAAAAATTAATAAAGATTGATTTATTTATTTATTTATAACTATATTGAAGAATTTTTAAGTAATAATATATAATTATAGTATTTATTAACTTTGTTCCCACAATTCCTAAATCGTTCTACGATTAAGATTTGTGGGAACAAAGGTAATTAAACAAATAATAGATTATTTATATTCAATTATAAATTAAGAAAGTTTTTATTTTATTAAAAGTTATATTTAATACTAAACTACACTATTACTATAGTGCAAGCTGCTAGTTAATTCATCATAACCATTTTTAGAGTTGCTTATTTAAATTAAATTTGTGTTATTACTGGTAATTTAGGTTAATAGTATGTAGATATGTTTTTAAATTTATATAGATGCACCGCCGTCATGTGTTACATTTTGATCCTGTCCATACAAAGGTTGTCTGGAAGAGATCGCTTTTAGCGATAAGACCGCCCATTGTACTAAATCTATTTGTAAGAATTATGTTCTGTATTTTACTTTGGTGTACAATAAAGAGTTATCTTATCTTATTACACAATTCCAAAACTGTTTCCACCTGTAAACAATGAAACGAAGATAAAGCTTTTTTTTTTTAAAACACTTTTTAGGGTTCCGTAACTCAAAAGGTAAAAAGGAACCCTTATAAGATCACTCTCTTGTCCGTCTGTCACCACCGATTTTCTCAGGAATGGGTAGATCTAGCAAATTGGCATTTATACCAAATATTGAGGTCTATAGTTCCTTTTAGGGGTATAAAAATCAAGGTCCTGAGTCAACACGTTAAAAAGATATGGACAAATTTAAATTTTCGCAAAAACTTGTAAGTATCAAAATTTACCTATATTTTCAACTTTTTTTACTTGTAGGAATTTTCCCTTTACTTGTGTTACCTTGCTTTTAATCAAAGTTGACAATTCTAGGTCAACCGGAAGCAGCCTATAGGTTTTGGGTCGAAACCCTATATGGTAGTTCTCGTTGACGAATCGAACGATCTAGTTGACGATCGATAATCACGAAATTTAACATCAAAAAAATCAAAATATATACATTATTATACCGTGACGACCTCCGTGGCGCAGTGGGCGAACAGCCGGCTGAGACGCAGAAGGTAGTGGGTTCGATTCCCGTAGCGGAACAAATGTTTGCATGATCTATAGATATTTGTTCTGGATCTGGTTGTTTTTCTATATATTATAAGTATGTATTTACAAAAAAATATAAGTATTCTATCAGTTCATATGGTTCCTATGGGAACCAGATAACTGATAGAATATGGTACTTGTACAATGGTACAAGCTCTGCTTAGTTTAGGGCTAGATATCACTTTGTGAAATGTCCAGTTATATTTATTTATTATATATATTTATTATGAAATAGAACACATTATTATGTGTTTATTATTTATTTATTAAATAAATATTAAATAAGTGTTAAATAAATATTACAAATTTAACAAACATGTTTTGATAGTGTAAATAAAGGATAAATGTATTAGTATTTTTCAAACTTTTGCGATCATTGTACATAATTACTGATTTAAACGGGTATTTGTCACGTATATACCTTTTTTATGACGTTTCGACTCTCAGCGTCCTGGAACCCGGTGATTACTAGGTGTGCGCGTCGTGATCGGTCGTCTCAGGGCGTAGATAAGGCTAGTGCAGTGTGTCGTAATATGGACGAGAACATTTCTAATTCTAAAGACTAAATTAGGGTTGCTGCTGCAGCTGCCATCAATTCTCGACGGTCTGCCCGCGACCCTGGCTGTTGCAACAGAGTTAAAACATCGGGATAACAAATATATTCATCCGCAATAACGCAAGAATCATTACGCAATAAGTATAAAGAAATAAATATGATATTCCCTTGTCAATACATCTATGAAAATCTGATGTATGTTCACAAAAATATTAATTTGTTTAAGAAAAATAGCGATAATCATAGTTTTAATACTAGAAATAAAGATAAACTCGCTGTTGCCACTTGTAGACTACATAAGTTAGTAAATCGTTTAAAGGGCAAGGTGTTCGCTTTTATAAAAAACTCCCAAGTGATGTACAAAAATTGACAATTAATAAATTTATAAACGCAATTCAACAAATTCTTTATAAAAAGCCTACTATAAAATATCGGATTATTTAGATGATAGAGAAGCTTGGGATTGAAATTGCTCCAACTCGGTCAAAATGTTACAATTTAGACGTAATTTATTACCTATATTGTTATGTATTCTAAAAGGATCATTAAAAAAACAACCAGCCTTGTTTTCTTGCCTTCCTTTCCTGGCTTGGTCGCGAAGGAACAGGCAGTAAAATTGACTTTTCAAAGTGATCCTTGTGATTTTAATGAATAAAAGATTTTGATTTTGACATTGACTTTATAAAAGGTACGTACGCGATAAATACCCGTTTAAATCAGTGATTAAGTAAATCTATTTTGTATTAGCTTATTTAAAATATTCGCAAGGAAAAATAGCCTGCTAAAGTAGATAATTACTTAAAGGAATGTCGCAAATCTTATTAACATTCCTATTAAAAATAAGAGACATCAAATTAATATCTTGAATGTTTATTTGATGTCTCTTATCTACATCTATCATTATCTACATTATATTAAAAAAACGCAAGAGCTTACAGTTTGAAAAGCCGGAATATCTTGAATCTGAAATCTTAAAAGCATGTATTCCGAAATCGGCATATTTTAATGGCATATTATAATGGTGGTAGAGCTTTTGTGAACGGGCTCGAGGAAGTGGGCACCACCGCCTTACCTTTATCTGCCGCCAAATAGCAGTACTTGTGCTGCTGTGTTCCGGTTAGATGGTAATGGTATGTTCCTGTAATTACTGGCACATAGGCATAACAGCTAAGTCCTATAGTATGGTAACGTATTCACATAGAGATCAAGACAACATAATAGCTTGTTTTGAATTCTATGTGGATATCCATGGGCTGCAGTAGCCACTTAATATCTGGTCGACTGCATGCTCGTTTGCCATATAAGTAGTATAAAAAAACTCAGTATTGAAACTTTAATTTAGGTAATAGAAAATTTTAATGCCAATGCACGTATAGAACATTATATTCAAGATTATTTTTATTATATCGTCCAGAGCTGTTTTCGTCCCACGTCTTCTTGAAATTTTGCTCTTTTTGTCGTTGGATAGTCAAAAAAGTATTTTAAGTAACAAATTAGCAACAACATTAAAAACAAACATTATCGTATAAGCACGTATTGAGTACAATAAGATAATTATTCATATAATAAAATTATAACAAAACTGACAAAACAAAAAAAAAACAAAAACTGACCCGTATTAACTAAGTTCAAAGCAATTTTTATGGCATATTCGTTAGCCGAAGTATACAAAGTTATTTGTATAATACGTATCAACTTATCATAAACAAATTGAACATAAAAAAACAAGGTTTCAAATTATTTTCTTATAAATATTTTAAAACAACCATATAAAAATCGCGAGGGCCGCGTAGCTCCTCAATACTATTCGGTTACGCTGCAACGCTTAAGCTGCATCGGCCTCAGAGGCCAACAGCGATTAGTCCATTCGAAAAAAAAGCACCTCAATACCGGCCAAGGCCTTCTGGAGGGAGGAAGTATGTCGCTCGGTCTCCCGCGCATCAGAAATTATTACGTAAACTTCCGTAATTTAGAAATCAATAGTTTCCATAGATAGATAATTTCTTTATTGCACACTATTAAAAATAAAACAAACAAACGAGAATACATACATACTAAATTAGCGTAGGCTCAACCTGATTTGATACTTGGGTAAGTACTTATCGTTTGTTTGCGGGTTAGTATAATTATTTTAAATTTATTGGAATTTCGCCAGATTAACCTTGCTAAAATGTGAACAACAATGATTTTGACACTTGGATAAATAGGTACTTATCTATTCATTCCTTGCTGGTCATTAAGTAGGTATTTAGCTCTGTGGCTATTGTACTATTTACAAATATATAAAATATGATATAATATCATATTGAAGTAAGTATATAATATAGTGTAATAATAGTAGATTATTAACCAAGGTAATAAAGCAGTGTCTTCTGTCGCGCGTGACGATTTAAATCGCGAGCGTAACGAAGGACTCGAGGTTTACTCCCGAGCGTAGCGAGGGTGTTAAAAACTTTAATCACGAGCGAAGCGAGGGATTTAAGGCGAGTCCTGAGTGTAGCGAGGGATTTAAGTTCACCCAAGACTAAGACAGCTTTATCACCGAGGAAAATAGTCTACTTGTCGTACCATTTGCGAAAAAAATTAACACAATAATAATATGAAATAAGCATTTATTAAAAATAATGACAATTAAAAGTTAAACATTAAAACATTATTACAACAAAAAATTAAAACATTGGTCCTATTATTGATAGAGAGAGTTACATTTTTGTTTGGTACATTTATTGTTGATGAGTTGATTTGAGTATTTCTCTGTTCTTGCGTCTGAGGAACTTGCGTTTCATTGTAGATAGTATACGTCGGAGATAGTGGTGGTGGTGCATCGTGAGTTACGGACGAAGATAAGATACCGGAAGTTGATGGTTGTGGCTCTGATGGATTAAGTTTTATATTTTTGTTAATTTGACTGCTTAATAATAAACTTAACGTTTATGTATTTGAAGAAAACAAAAACGCGGCAAATTCATAGACTTATATTTTTTGTCGGAAAAGCAAAGGCATCAAGCTCATACGGCCTCGTCGGTTTTCGTAACTTTATTTAATAATCATAACTGCATAATAAATGCCTATTCCTTTTTCAAAAAGATGTATAATGCTTTATATACAAACTCAATGGTGTAAAAACAGATGTAGTTCAGTATAAATTTCGGTAAGTATTCCGAAATCACATTCTCCCCCTAGAGGTGAATGAAATTCAGTACAATTTTCTTTCCCTGTTTTTAACAGATTAAAAATGACTATTGTTATGTTCGCTTTTTGTGGCGTAGAATGTCACTTTTTTGGGCAAGTGGTACGAAAAATATTTTATTCGTTTATAACCATCGAACTGTTATTTGAATAATTGTTCCATAAAGTTTGCCATTTTAGAGGAATCTGTATGTTTGTGCAGATAAAGATGGAATGTGAGCCGGCGCACGGTTGGCCATGTACGCCGTACAGAACAAAACATATTTATAAAAGTTTCGTACATGTATACAAATAGTTATAAATATACTAAAGAGGAATGTCTAAGTTGCATTTAGGACAAACCTACTAAGGTTTTTTAAGTGTTGTAATTTTATAAGTTATTTGTTTTTTTTTAATAAATAAATAAAAAAAGTAATTTTACGACTTTAGTGGTGCAGTGGGCGAATGGCCGGCTGAGACGCAGGAGGTAGCGGGTTCGATTCCCGCCGCGGAACAAATGTTTGCATGATCTACAGATATTTGTTCCGGGTCTGGTTGTTTCTCTATATATTATAAGTATGTATAGTCATATATCAGTTATCTGGTTCCCATAATACAAGCTCTGCTTAGTTTGGGGCTAGATAGCGCTCTGTGAAATGTCCAGAAATATTTATATATTATATTAATTATTTGTGTGATATGATAACTCACTAGTGCGTTTCAATTTGAACTAGGGCTCAAACAATAATAAAACCGGTCAAGTACGAGTCAGACTCGCGTGTACCAATAAGGTACCGTGGCTCACCTTTTCATTATATACTGTGAGCTAGGACTTTCATTTATTTTTTATGTATAGATATACTTATAGGAAGCCTACACGTGCAACGTCCATCAAGATCATTTTAGATCATCCAAATATTTGAAAAAATATAAACGTCGCGCCGTGACGCGAACGCGTAAACCGCGATGCGTCACGGCGCGACGTCAATTTATAACGCGTAAAACTGCAGTTGCCATGCCCGATGCAAAACACGTCGCATCGATGCGAAGCGACGTCGCACCGCGTGTCAGTTTTGAAAATACCTCAGAGTAAGACGGAAGTAGAACTTTTGCATTAGTTTAAAAACATTGGTCATTAAACTGGGGTCCCATCAATTTCCACCAAATAAGATATTTTCTTATATTTCGATCGGATATTTTCGGGGTTTCTTTGCGTGACAAAATCCGCAATGAGGAAATCCGCAGAAGAACTAAAGTTGCCGACATAGCTCTCAAAATTAGCAAGTTGAAGTGGCAATGGGCAGGCCACATCGCTCGTAGAACCGATAACCGTTGGGGAAGAAAGGTTCTCGAGTGGAGACCACGGACTGGAAGACGCAGCGTAGGCCGGCCCCCCACAAGGTGGACCGACGATCTAGTAAGAATCGCGGGGAGCCGTTGGGCGCAAACGGCTACCAACCGCTCGTTGTGGCGATCTAAGGGGGAGGCCTATGTTCAGCAGTGGACGTCTGCCGGGTGATGATGATGATGATGATGAAGATATTTTTTTTTTATTAGCTTTTTCGGCTTTAGTTTCACTGCGGCCACGAGGCCTATTATGATCGCCACTGCTTTTATATCAATATTATAAATACAGGATTTATCACGTACCGTCATAACTGTGTTTTGGCTGACAATGCGAGGCGAGACGTTATTCGGATCGGATCGCACTCACCCTGATGACGGTTCACGAATTGAACCGAAACAATGTCGGTCGAAACACCGTTACGACGGCACGTGGTAAATCCCGTATTTGTTATAATGTGTTTAAGTCCTAGTAAGATAAAAAAAGAAAAGAAAGAAAGAAAATACATTTATTTGACACACACATAGAACAGACCATTCAGAACAGAACTAATACAAAAAACATACCTACTTACCTAAAGAATATAAAAGTAAAAAGGAAAATTATTTAAGTACAGAGTTAAAGAAAAAACACAAGATAAAAATTTAGTTCTTAAGTATACATAGGTATGTGGTAGGTACAGATAATATGGTCTTCCGTGCTGTGTGGGCCAAACAGGTTCCATCTCAGCGTATTGCTGCCTACCTGCCTACCGGAAGATAAGCGGCGCTGGTTTTCAGATGGGACCCAGGGTAGCCTCACGAGCGCAAAAAAATAAATGATTAAACATATATATAGACATACAAGGATACACATACGTAAATAATAAAATAAACTTGAAAGAATAAAATAGTTATATATAGGCGCACGGAAAGCGAACAGGAGTGAACGTTCAAGAAAAATATACTGGAGGCAACAGCCAGGACCAGAAGACGATTGAGCAGAGAGTGTGGAGTAGTGTTTGTGGGCAGTGCAACAAGTAGGAGAAAAATATACTACCTACACTGTTTCCTGTGTGACTGAAAGGCCAGCACTCTATGCCCACGTAAAGTAAGGTAAGCTATGAGCGCTTTTGTAGCGTTAGTAATTCTTTCTTCAGTGCAAATTTAAAAGAAAAAATTTAAAGAAAATTTTAAAGATGATGTTTTTCATAGCGTGGTCGGCCTTTAATGGATGAGAATAACGCAGGCTCGGAGAGTGTGACGTAAGGGCTCACCACAATGTGACATCTCATTGTGGCGGCATGGATTTGTCTAAATTTGTAAGGATTTTTTTTGCAACTTTTTCCGATATCTTTTGCCGAAACCATGTGCAAAGTAAATGTGTTCTGGTGCGTTTGAGCCCTAATAGAGGCTTATATCCAGTAGTTGGCTCCAGCAGGCCAGATAGATAGATAATGCTGGATATTTACAAGGCCAGAGCTATCTAGCCCCAAACAAAGACAAGCTTGTATTATGGGAAGCAGTTAACTGATAATAATAATTGTATTAATTAATTATGTTTTGTATATATTACCCGTGCGCGATAAGTTGGGACCTGAGCGCGGTGACGTCATATTGGCGTGTTTGTACCGCCCGCAAAAAAGCGAACATAACAAGTAGCCGCCCGCGGCTTTGTCTTTGTTTTTTTTAACCTAATTTATCAACGTGGTTTTCGATATTCCCGTTGTCATGCATGTTCGTTTTACTGCCTGGTCAACAGGTAAACAAAACTGTTTGTTCCGTTTTTCATTTTCAAAAAACTCTAACACTTTTAGCACGAGGTTTCTTTCTCCGCTATGCAAAGGTTTACCCTTCATAATGATAACAAAAACACTTAACAAGAACTATAACAACCAAAACTACAACAATAAAACAATGACACAAACTATAACAACAAAAACTACAACAACAAAACAATGACACAAACTATAACAACAAAAACTACAACAACAAAACAATAACATAAACGAAAACTAATAGAATTCCAGAGCGCGTCGTTACGTGACGTAGGCCAGTACGAGACTAAAAATCGTAGTAAAAAATAGTGATGCGAACGGTACAATACGGGCGCCATCGGGGAAGTGCAGGGGAAGCGGTCGGGGATTCGCATTCCTAGCAGGTCCTAAGTTATCGCGCACGAGTAATACATACTTATAATATATAGATAAATACCCAGACCCGGATTGTTCCGTGACGGGAATAGAACCCGCAACCTCCTGCGTATCAGCCGGCTCTTCGCACATGGCGCCCGGAGGTCACTGATAGAAGACGATAAATAAAATAAATTTTGCTGGACATTTCACACAGCGCTATCTAGCCCCAAACTAAGCAGAGGATATACTATGGGAACCAACTAACTGATAGAGTACATAAATACTTTTTTTTTTGTAAATACATACTTATAATATATAGAGAAACAACCAGACCCGGAACAAATATCTGTAGATAATGCAAACATTTGTTCCGCGGCGGGAATTGAACCCGCTACCTCCTGCGTCTCAGCCGGCTATTCGCCCTCTGCACCACGGAGGTCGTTAAACAATATTTGAGAACGATTACTAAAAATCCGCTTTCAATTCTAAACAATAGATTTATCTATTTGGGAACGACGTCACAGACAGACGCCTTAAAATTATACATCCTTTTTACGTCGGGAACTAAAAGCCGGACATAGCACAGCCCTATTTTGTTATTCCTTAAAAATACCTTTGTTTGTATTACAAAGATGTGATTAACCGTTCGATGTTTCCCTTTCATGTAACGGAACACTATCTAATTTTATTTTTTATTTCTAAATCTGAGCCTTTCCGGATGAATGCGGCAGAGCGACCGAAAAGGGAAAGTTTTGTCTTAATTTTTTGGGATAGCGAGACTGAATCGGTGAACATTATCTCGGTTGTGAATATTCTATATTAAGGGGCAAGATATCATAAGATTTGATGGTGAAGAGAAGTTATCCTACGTAAAAAAAAATTAAATATATTTTTTTTTCATTATACAAATTTTTTCATGTTGTTTGTTTACAGATTCTAAGATAGACACAAAGACCATCCATTTATCTTCACGATTTTTACTTTCTTTATTCTCTATTGTACACAAATAGATTACAGACAAAAATGTTTACATAAAGGATATGTACAAAATCGAGCTTAACCCTAATTAGACTATCTTAAAATAACGATTAACTACATTTCTTTACATATTTTTTCTTCTCTATTAAGAGACCAATGGGCATCAATTTCGTCCCTCCATCTTCGCCGCGGTCTGCCACGAGGTCGTTTCCCGTTTAGAGGCTTCCACTCTGTGGTGGCTTTAGCCCATACCGCATCCGACATGCGGCAGACGTGGCCCGCCCAATCCTACTTCAGTTTACCCGCTTGTCCGACATCCGCGATTTGCGTTTTAGAGCGCAGTATACTGTTACGAACGCAGTCTGTCAGTCTGACTCCCAGAATACTGCGCTCCATGGCTCGCTGACAAACCCCGAGTCTGGACTTTTGCAGATCAGTCAAAGACCAGGTCTGTGCGCTGTAGGTGAGGATGGGGAGAATACACACGTCCATGAGCTTTCGTTTCAGAGATAAAGGAAGTGTACCTTTCATTAGCTGTTTCATTAGCATTTACCCTGCAGTGGGACACTACAGGCTCTCAATAAAAAAGATAATTAGAAAAAGACGTATCACTCTATTCATTTGGTTTAGATTGTCCTAAATATCTATCATCATCATCAACCTATAGCAGCCTACTGCTAGACGTAGGTCTCTATCAAGGTGCAACATTTAGCCCAATCGTCAGCTCTTCTCATCCAATCTCTGCCAGCTACAACGCGCAAATCGTCGCCTCATCTAACTCCCATCGGGAGCGTTTTATACTGCGCTTGCCTCATTACTGATTTGAACGTGTATTTATAGGTAATAAAAAAGGTACACACGGCTACACATTAAGCTATACTATTCCAGTATAAGCTGACCTATCATTCTACGAAAAGCCTACACAATGCGAGGGCAGCTTATACTGGAAATGTATAGCTTGATGTGTAGCCGTGTGTACATACGCGATATGTACCCGATGGAACAACCATTTGGCCCACCTGATGTTCAGTGGTTGCTCACGCCTATAACAATGTATTCAAATCAATTCAATTCATCAATCTAATTCAGATGTCACAGATCCATATTTGTTAGTAAAAAACTTAATTAAACATGTCAAATGGGTTAGTACATATTAAATTCAAACACAATTCATAAAAATAAAATACAAATGACACAAAATAATCATAATTCACATATTTAGTCTAGTCAGGTACTCTCACTCACAATGCTCTTTGGAAGGGCTTGTGTGGCACATGGAGGTTACAACAGTGGTTCAGATAGGGAGAGTCGAGGCGGTCTGCAATCACGCTGAGGAGGAGGTTCGTACTCGACCGCACCTGCCGCACTAGGGATACACAGCGCAGGCGCATTGTCGCATAGAAACAATTGATGCGCGCCTCTGCGAACATTCCCGACGCACTGCAGAAGCGGGGAAGCCCCAATATCATCCTCAGCGCGTTGTTGTACTGGACTCTGAGGGCTGTGTACGATCTCTGAGTATAGTTTACCCACAGACTGCACGTGTATATTGAAGTATTCGTATTGCCTCGTAGGTCACGCACCTTAGGATCGTGCCCTAGGATGCACTTCCCTGCGTCCATCAACTTAAGGTATACAGGTGTAAAGCCTCATGTGTCTATAATTTCACCGGCTTGCTGTTGACCCTCTGAGCTTTGTCAATCATCTTGGTTCTCTGTCGAGTAACCGGATTTTATTCTTCACAGAAATTCGGATCATAGCCTTTTCCATTGCTCCCTGATTTCGCTAATCGACTTTATCGACGATCAATTTGTGTGCCAGTCTAATGAATCATATGATCAGTTGGGAATAACCCTACCGTAAGTGTCTACGTTATGGCTGCATAGTTCATCATAGATCTATAGGGCCAGCTTATGTTCAACCGTGGACGCCTTAAGGCTAGTATCAGGTTGTCATTTATGTCCAGAGTTCTACAAAGAAACTAAATAAAGACTCACTGAAAACTTTCCCATATCTAGTTTCTTTCCAATCAGACTTACCACACTTGTTTTCTAATGCGAGCTGGCACAAACTAATTCTTGTTCGTTGTTTCTCACTTCATATCGTACGTAGACTATTTCCCGACTAGATCCTATTACAAAGTTAACAAGAAGTTGATTAATCTGAGCGGAGTTTATAGTGGCAATATGGTCTACAATGAGTAGAGAGCCGAGTTTCCCAATCTTTATTAGTTAGTACCATGTCTACCGTCTAAACGTGCTATTTATTATTACAATGCAAGCATGGAAGTCATCTACTTTTGAGGAACTGCTCAGTCTCAAATCCAAAACAATAATACGGTCATTTCCAATTTACGGTTGGGTGCGCGGTGCTGTGCCCCTCATCAGGGCCAGTGCGGTTCAGCAGTCGAACAGCTTGATCACCATAGATTATCGTGTTCCAGAGCCGCTAGTAGGATTTTCCGTCACGCTAGCCTTAATGATATTATCCGCCGGGTTTTTTGCAGCCATCAACGTTCCAGCCGTTCTTGAACCGAACGGTGTGATAAGTGACGATGTTAAGAGACCTGACGGTATGAATCTTGGGTTTATACCTTGGGAGAAGAGTAGGGTTTTAGTGTGGGACGCCACGTGCGTCGATACCCTTGCGCCATCTCATCTGTCTGGTACAGCAGTTGGAGCCGGTGCGGCGGCAAATACAGCCGAAGATCTCAAGTGGCGCAAATATAAAAGTCTTGATATGGCTTACGTATTTGAGCCATTTGGGGTTGAGACCCTGGGTCCACGGGGTACAAAGGCCCATCGCGTTTTCAAAATTATTCCTGGGCGTCTGGTCGAAGCGAACTGAGATCTGAGAGCTGGCGCTTATCCAGGTCAACGCATAAGCATTGCAATTCAGCGGGGCTATGCAGCTAGTGTCTTGGGGACACTTCCGCCTGGTAGTGATCTGGAAAAGTTGAGCTATTTATTGATCGTTTGCGACGGTCTTTAGATGATTCAATTGTTTCTTCTGTATTTTATTGTAAATAATGGTAAAAAGTATTAAAAAAAACATTAAACAACAATTAATGAAGTGAAAATCGACCATACATTGCGGCGTCTTAAAACATAGTGGTTGTGGTCTGTTCGTAAATTTTGTAGCGCTTTTTTAATCCATAAAAATACTTTATGTGGTTAAATGTATTTTTTTTGTGTACCTTGTTTAGTGTGCTGTGTGTGTTTTGTTCCGTCACAAATAAATTTATTTTTTCTTTCATTAAATTACTTGGAGTGATCATTTATATAACTGAGCATTAAGAATTTTCAGATAAGAATTTTCATGCAGAATTATAAAGATGTAGTTATACAGTGTAGTTATCAAGCATTGCTGACACAACTGTTGAGTTTCAGGCCTTCAGGTGGCCGAAAAATCAATGCTAGAATTACGTTTTTATAGGTATTGTGTCTCGTTCTAAGCACCATTAAAAATAAATAAGTATTAACTCGTAGTAAGGATTGCGTGCAATTGCATATCTGTGACTATCCCAATCAGTGGAACTCACTTCCGGCGTATGTTCGATAATCTCGGAGTCTTCAAGTCCAAAGTGAATAGGTTCTCTAGGCAAGCGTGGTCCATCTTCGATCACACCATCTCTTACCACAAGGTGAGGTAGTGGGCAAGCGCTTGACTATCACTAATAAAAAAAATCATTTACCTACTGGTTTAGCCCTTATAGACTAGACCAGACATGCCCTGTTGTAACGTGACAATTCTATGTCGCGTTACATCCTTCACTTAACTAAACATTATATTTTTAAACAATAATACGATACACCATTACACTCATATAAAAACAATATGCCACGACATCTAGCGGTATGGCGGCGTACTCACTGCCCAAACACTCGATTCTCAAATATCGAGATCCAAGCGTCTTCTCAACGCAGTTCGTCAAGTCTACCGCAGATGGGGTTGCATGCACCTTGTAAAAATTCAATACTTACTTTTATGGATGTATAATCTATTTTAATTATTTAAATCATCTTTATTTACTAAATTAAATAATCCTTTTCTTAGTAGAAACAAAAAATAAATAAAATATTAAATAACATAAGACTAAATTCAATTAGCATCCTTGACTGAAACAAAACTGATGTAAACATCAAACCTTATCTTGAATGATATCTTTAATACCTAAATATAACTGTTACACTGTCTACGCGTCCGAAGCTACAGGCAGCCATGTCATTCCGCCATATCTACAAATAAGATGCTTACTTTGCGAGTTGTCCTGAACGTCTGACATAGATAGATCCTGTTTGTTTAATGGATATGGACCACTTCATGTATAAATTATCTTCAACATACTGTTACTATTAGTTACGTACTCAATAATAACAAACTATTCAAGTATATTCAACAGGTATCCAGGTATCCTGCCGCAGGAATACGCATATTCTTTTTCTCTTGTACAGTATAATGTTTAACCCTTCTAGTCCTTCTTATCTCAGAGAGCGCTTTTAGTATCTTCATCAGTCAAATCCTCGAGACTTGCGCTCCTCTGAGACCTTGCAACTTAAAACTCCTGTACACTCTTCTAACTTTTATGATAAATCCTTTACTGTACAAGTTATCCGTCTATGGAACTCTCTTCTTCCACACATTAGAACTGCCAAAACTCTTCCCATCTTTAAAACAGTTCTATTTAAACATCTGTCTGCACTGCAATGTTGATTTCCAATTTTCTCATCTATGATTATGCTACTCTAGGTTTTTATTTCACCCTTCTATAATACACCTATATGTACCTACTTATAGTATTTTATATAATATACCTTTTTTATTATTATTATGGAATATATATGATAAAATATTATGCACCTTATTTATTTATTTATATATTTGTTTGTAATTATTTATTTTGCTTATGTAAATACACTGTTTATTCAATATTCAATTAATTTTAATAATAGCTACCGTCCTATAACGTTCTTGTGAAATCCAGTCAGATCAGGAAGAGATCGCTTTTAGCGATAAGACCGTCACTTGTATTTCTGCGTGTATTGTTATTTGTTTTTTATATTGTTTTTTTTTTAATTTAAGTGTGATTTACAATAAAGCGTTTTCTAACTATCTATCTATCCACATATAGAAATTTTACATCTAATGCACAAAACTTACTGTCTCTCAGTACCGCCACCGTCGTAATTAAGCAATTAGTAGTTGTATTTATGTCGGTATGCAAACAGTACCCGAAGAGAAGTGTCCCGTAAACAATTTAGTGAGCTGCGGCCAGCCCCTCCGGTTCCGTAGCTTGGACAAACCCGGTGACTACCATTTGATAATTAAAACGTTTAGTGCAAATTTTACGAATTCCGAGTAACTTTAATTCAAAGATATAAATTACTAGCTGTTGCCAGCGGCTTCGCACGCGTGGTTTGCCAATAAAAAGTAGCCTATGTGTTAATCCAGATTATGATCTACGTACACACCAAATTTCATCGCAATCGGGTCAGCCGTTCCGGTGTGAAAGAGTAACAAACATCCATACATACCAACTTTCACGTTTATAATATTAGTAGGAATATTCTGTCTATATGTGAAAACAAACGACGTATATTTTTTTATCAATTGGATAGCGTTCATCAGAGGTGGTGTAATATGAACTTATCCGCTCAAAATAAGTATAAAAATTGTCAAACTATATACTGAAGAATATTAAGTTATTGTAATATATATTAAGTTAAGCAATGTTACTGTTATATCACTGGACACAATCCAGTACAATAATGTAATTAGATGTTCTCTGTAAGTGAACCCTGTTCTTTGAGAATAAATATCTTTAACCACAAATGTCCTCATGAATTATCAATTCACTAATGGCCGGTGTCTATAATAAATATAATTGACGACCTCCGTGGTGCAGTGGGCGAATAGCCGGCTGAGACGCAGGAGGTAGCGGGTTTGATTCTCGCCGCGGAACAAACGTTTGCATTGACTACAGACATTTGTTCCGGGTCTGGTTATTTCTCTATATAAGTATGTATTTAAAAAAATTTATATAAGTATTCTACCAGTAATTATTTGGTTCCTATAGTACAAGCTCTGCTTAGTTTGGGGCTAGATAGTGCTGTGTGAAATGTCCAGCAATATTTATTGATTTATACATCCGTCGGTAACTGAAAATGACTCGTTGGTCCTTGAAAATGTGTCAATTTTTTTTTATTTATACTAGCCCGTACTGTCCCACTGCTGGACAAAGGCTTCCCCTTCTTCCGTCCACTTATCACGGTCCAGAGTCAGATCATACCAGTCCCTTAGAAAGACGTCCAAGTCGTCTCTCCAGCGCTTCTTAGGCCTCCCTCGGCGTCACTTTCAGTCTTTAGGAATCTATTTGCTTGTGAGCTTGGCCCACCTATGCGGTTGCATATGGGAATTATCGGGGTCAGATGTTTAAGAAGCCGGCGAACCCCGAGCGCAACTTCAATTCGGCCGCGTCAAAAACTTTGGCCTGAATATCGCTATCCCTGTTTAGTGACGTAGTTTAGCCACGCAGAGCGACAGTGATAGCAAATGAACGATTCTAAATTTGATTAGATTTTGACCGTGTTTCGTAATACAAAAAATGATGACTGAAAACTTGTTGTATTTGCTCATTGTGTTGTTATTCTGTAACTAGACGATATAATCTATATTCCCATGACTAGGATACGTAAGATGTTGTTGTTTTTAGTGTAAAAGCATGCAGAATGCGATACGCTTCTATTTCATTTTTGGTAAGTATTTTAATCTAATATATGGTTGGGAACCTAGATAAATACTATTCAAATTAAAATAATACCTTATTAAGGTAGAAATATACTCCGATTAGAAATGATCTTGGTAGTACGTGTTGTATGGGCGATTCTTCTCCGGTCTCCCCTTAACTCTTTGAAAAAGTGTCTAAACGAGTCGTTATAACGTGACCAATTCTCGCTCCAATGTGGTTATTATGGGATGTACATTAATTGATCGAAGGTAACTTTCCAGCGTCAAAAAACAAATTACAGCACTAGGGTAAAGAACTCAGTCGCCGTAGTAACTGAGATAAGGTGGAGTTATCTATTTTCCCTTACATCACAGGAAAGACAGGTCAATGTGTGAAGAAATAAGAATAAGAAGCCCCGTTTTTCGTCATGATGTTTGTTTTTATATAGTTCAAATCGTACAGCCGTACATATAATTTTTATCATATATGCACGGTCTAGATTTGAACTCACAGCCTTAATTGAAAGGCGGGGTAGTAAGAATTCCACTAGACCCACACGGCTCAAACAATTCGGTTTATGTATTTGTGTAAATGACAAAGGGTTAACCTTAAGATGGTCAGATGGTATCTAAAGCGCTGGAAGTGAGCAGATAAGGCTGATCTGGGAATGAACACAGAACAGGCAGTTTGGCTTTTACCCAACATTTATTATGTAACGAGTGACCAATTCAAGGAACCTACCTTAGTTGGTTAAAGTGACGTTTACTGATGTAGCTCGAAGTTTAATACAGATGGACCTACTTAGTTAAGCAGGGTCTAAGAACTTTTTCTCTAAAATGGTTTCAAATGGAGAAGAAAACTCGGGGCTTAGTTAGCCTAGCACGTATTCGTCATGTTTTTCCTGTGGATTAGATCACCAAGCGAAAAGTTTGAACAAATGCTCAAACGATGACAAAGACAAGCCTACTCTATCTATAAACAAAGCCCTATAGCGACAGAGTATTTTACCCAACTCGTGCCACTATTATCATCAACATCATGCATAGCCTGACTTCATCCACTGCTGGATATAGGCCTCCCATCCATCAGGTGAGGCCCGTAACTTGAACTACGAGTATATTGTGGACCAATCGTCACTTGATGTCCGACGCCAATTGCTACCAGACAGACACTGTATAAATCATTATCTTATAATTATCTTTATCTTTAAATTAGTTATTACATCTCCACGACATTTCCGTCAATAAATAAAAAATAAAAAAAAAAATATTGGCGAAAACATACACATTTTTTATTTTCGAATTGCTATTGGTTTCTGAGGTCGTTGCAGCTTAATCGAACTTTTGGCGAGTGCAGATGGCGCTCAGCCCTGTAAGTTTTGATGAGGCAACTAGCGCAAGGGCACCACTTAGGTACGAACCTCGGCTTGGGCCGTTGCCAGGATGGGGATAGGAGAGAAACGCCCGGGTACATGTTTGTACCTCGTATAGGCGGAAGGGACTCGTCGACCTCGCCGGCGAGGTCAGTGTATCTGTGAAGTGTTTGCTCTGTCTAACGTAGATGACTCGAAAATCACCATCCTCCGCATTAGCGGAGGTGATTTCGTCATCCGGATCTCCGAGAACGTGTTTCGGACGACGGAGAATTTTGTTCGCGGGCGGATCTATCGGATAGTCCGGATTGGTATGTACCAAAGGATTCGGATGATGTGTGGCAAATTCATAGTGTCGCTTGGAAGCCAACTTGATGAACTTGGCTATTGACTCTATTTTTAATTCGCGGTGTAGATCGTTATATCGTCGATTTCGTCATCCGGATCTCCGAGAACGCGTCTCGGTTCGGGACGGAGGGTTCGTACACGACATTAACCAAATGGGAGTGTACGAGTATATATGTACCAGCAATACTCTCATCATTACAACCTGGGTGTCTTCATCAAGACGCGAGTGAACAGGTTTCTTCTAGGCAAGCGTAGTCCATCGTAACTGCATCATCGCTTACCATCAAGCGAGACCGTGGTCAACGCGAACCTATAATTTTCATTTTATTTTTATAACATATATGTAAATGACTCACCAGTTATAATTTTGTTCCTGTTGAGGACGTCCAGAACAACCGTCCAAAAGCATCTTAATTATTTTACTTAGAAAACATTCCTGATTGATTTCCATCATTATTATAAATACGGGATTTATCACGTACCGTCTTATCGGTGTTTCGACTGAAAATAGTTCGGTTCAATTCGTGAATCTTCATCAGGGTGAGTGCGATCCGTTCCGGATAACGTCTCGCCGCGCACTATTAGTTTTACTATATTTTTATTTTACTTAATTGTATCAATAACTAGTAAGTTATTCTGTGAATAGAGCTATTATTCATCATCATCATCATCAGCCGTAGAACGTCCACTGCTGGACAAAGGCCTCCCTAATTGATCTCCAGGAACTGCGGTTGGAAGCGGCCTGCATCCAACGCCGACCTGCGGTTCTTACCAAGTCGTCTGCCCATCTTGTAGGTGGACGTCCTACGCTGCGCTTGCCGGTCCGTGGCTTCCATTCGAGAACTTTCCGGCCCCATCGGCCATCTGTTCTGCGCGCTATATGGCCTGCCCATTGCCACTTCAACGTGCTAATCCGTCGGGTTATGTCGGTGACTTGCGTTCTCCTACGTATTTCCTCATTTCTGATTCGATCCCGTAGAGAAACCCCGAGCATAGCCCTCTCCATAGCTCGTTGAGCAACTCTGAGCTTACTCATAAGGCCAATAGTGAAGGACCACGTCTCGGTTCCATATGTCATCACTGGTAACATACACTGATTTGTGACACTGACTTTCGTCTTAAGGCACTGAGGTATGTTGAACGAAAAGACGTTGCGAAGTTTCCCAAACGCTGCCCATCCGGGTTGGATTCGACGATTGACCTGTTTCTCGAAGTTGGACCTACCTAATTGGACTGTTTGTCCTAGGTATACATACGCGTCGACAACTTCAAGAGCCGAGTTCTCAACCATAACTGGCCGCTATAATTAAAATAATGAAATAACTTTCGGGCTTTCCTATTCACTACAAAAGTTTTGTCTATACAAAAAGTGTATATATAAAGAGGAAAGATTTGTATTTTTGTGTGTATGTTTGTAATGAATAAACTCAAAAACTACTGGACCGATTTAAAAAATTCTTTCACTGTTGCGAAACTACCCTATCCTCGGGTGACATATGCTACTTTTTATCCAATTGCGCAGAAGGAGGGTAATGTTTTTTTATTGTAAAACTACGCGTGCGAAGCTGCGGATTGGTCAGCTAGTAGTCCCTATAAGTCCCTCAATTACTCCAATCAATGATCATAATTCTTATGTGTAGGTTCATATTGTCGCTAAATATCTATGTGTTTATTGTTAATTAGTAGGTATGTTTCTTATTTAAATACTTAGTTATTATTTTTAGGTTCAATCATTAATGTTATTTTTATTTTTTATATCATAAGTATGTAGTGTGTTAGGTACACCATTACACCTCAGGTAATGTCCACACAGTCCATCCCATCCAAAGGTTGCCTGATAGAGATCGCTATTCAGTGATAAGACTGCCAATTGTATCACATAGTTTTACGGTGTTTTTTTTAGTTGTATTGATATAAGGTGTGCAAAGAGAATTATGTAATCTAATCTATATTGGTTGTAGTAATAATGTGATACCTATTTCAAATTAGATAGTTCTCTCTTTAGGAATCTCTGACTTCATCTCTAAAAGTAAACTTTGTCACCAGTATAATCAACGTGCAAGCACACCGTATCGATGGATTACATGTTCAGTGCCGAAGTTCAGTTAGGAGTTAGAACTTATGGAGAAAGTTGTGAGGAGTCTTCTTTTGTTATTCAATGGAGTGGTAATGTACTGAAAATTAGATGGTATAAATAACTTTACCTTACTCGTACTTTTGAAACTAAAACTAAAAACGTTCTTCGAAAACCACCCGTTTTGAAGCGATAAAATGGGTTGATGATGCATATTTATAAAAAAAACATATTACAATGTTCATAATTTGTTTCTTTTTATTTTTTAAAAGGGACAAAATGCCTTTAATAACAATAAATATTTACATGACTAAAATACAGAAGAAACAGTTGGATCATCTAAAGACCGTTGCAAACGATCTATAGATAGCTCAACTGCTCCAGAACACTACCAGGCGGAAGTGTCCCCAAGACACTGGATGCATTGCCCCGCTGAATTGCAAAGCTTATGCGTTGACCCAGATATGCGCCAGCTCTCGGAACACACGTCGCTTCGACCAGACGCCCAGAAAGAATTTTGAAAAGGCGATAGGCCCCGGTACCCCGGACTCCGGGTCTCGAACCCCAAATGGCTCAAACACGTAAGCTCTATCGAGACTTCCATATTTGCGCCGCTTGAGATCTTCGGCTGAAATTGCCACAGCACCGGCCCCAACTGCTGTACCAGACACATGGGGCGCGGGAGGGGGGGGGGGGGGAGGCTATCCGGTCAAATGGCACGTCTAATAAATTCGACCCCGTTTTTTTAGTTAGCATGGCTAAAATGGTGAGAAGTAACCGGTGTCACCTGCGACAAAAGAATGCCAGTAAAACTTAAAGGTCTTATTTATAAGACTATCATAAGACCAATCTTAACGTATGGAAGCGATTGAAAAATTACAATAAAATTATAAAAATTTACTAGTTCTGGTTTATTCCTTTGTATTCACCCAACTACTTATCTGAATGCCAAATTTGAACTTTCTAGGTGATCTGGAACTGGGTTAGAGTATTGATCTATCTATAGGTCGGTCAGTCAGCACGTACTTATACTCGTAGAGCTTGTAAGAATTAGCAATCAAAATTGATCGCTGAAAGAAAATAACACAAAAAGACAATTATACCCCGTAAATGTAGAAAAATACAGTAGTTTAACAAAAACCATTTGGTATTAATTTTACTATGAATAAGTAAACCTACAATAATTTCTGTAGAAAGTATAATGATATCCCATCAAAACATAAATGTGAAATGAGAGCCAAGTTCAATATTATGATATATTCCTTGGTTGTTGACTTGGCTGGTTTTCATATACGAATTATATTTGCCTTCGCAAGTTCTGAAGCTGTAAGTTCTCATTTTATTCTTCCGAAAATTTGGCTTGCTGGTAGAAATTAGTCATCGAACAGAGCCCTACTCTTCCATGACTGTTTTAGTAGGTACTGAATAATAATTTATATATGAGAACTAGCCATGTCAGACTTTATGCTCCAATATATAATCCTAAGTTATAAGAACAAATTATATTTAAATTTTAAGTTGTTACAAAATATTTTATGTTATAAACTGGTGGTTCGCCCCGAACGCAAGTCTCCCAAAACACAAAAAAAAATACTCTTGGGGCGACTCGCGCAACGATGCCTAAACGTATTTAGTGGAGTTGTTAAATCATACAAATACGTAAAGTTTAAACATGTTTAGTCATTATATACGTTTAGGGATTGTTGTGCAAGCCGGCCTTATTCTTTGACTAATAAAATAATGCCACGAAATGTCATCCACATTTCATTCAAATTACAGGTAACGGGAGTTCATGTATATTGGCTACCCTTTTTGGGGTAGAAATTGCAGTTATTCTGGATTTCAGACTTTTGCCTATATTTGTGTCATTTAAACTACACGCATGCTAAATTTCAGCAATGTAGGGGTTATCGGTGTACTCTATGAATTTTGTCAAAGTTCAGTTTTTATTATGGCTAATAACTTAAAAACTGCTAAGTTTAAACTAAAAATCAAACTGGGGTTAAATGTACGCACAAAGATATTTTATTAGACGTGCCACTTGTCCGGATAGACCACTTGACACCGACCACTGATCCCAATATCTCAACAACCCTCCCCCCCCCCCCCCCCCCCTTTAGTGCTATCACAACTTACCTGTTTACCAAATTTTACGATGATCGGATAAACGATCCTCGGACAAACAAACATACATACATACATACAACGCCGATTTGCCCAAGTTGATATAGAAGTTTCGCTTCGCTCGATCAATAAATTTCAGGAAAAATTGGCATCCATTTACATCTTACTTCTTTTGTCGTTGAAGTCAACAACCAAAGCATAAATCATATTATTGAACTTTGCTCTCATTTCACATTTACGTTTTTGATGGGATCGTGTTCTCATTAATACAAATGATTGAGCTGATATGCCTAATCAAACGCATTGCCTAGTGTAGCAGATCGTTTGACCGATTATATGCTTGAGAACACTTTTAATCAAGTTATTGTCCAATCCGTAATGATTAAGACAAACATTTAATTAGGTCAATTATTGTGACCTAATCATGTAGTACGATTATTGATTATTGTTTCTGTAGGTATCTTCATAATTACAATGAGCCTTTCATTGTAACCGATCTAGGTTGGTCACTCTCAGCGCGAAGACCTTTTGTCATTTTGTGTGTTTCTTTATTTTTATTTGTTATATATTCTATTTATTTTTGACGACCTCCGTGGCGCAGTGGGTCGAATAGCCGGCTGAGACTCAGGAGGTAGCGGTTTCGATTCCCGCCGCGGAACAAATGTTTGCATGATCTGCAGATATTTGTTCTGGGTCTGGGTGTTTTTCTATATATTATAAGTATGTATTTACAAAAAAAAGTATATGAGTATTCTATCAGTTATTTGGTTCCCATAGTACAAGCTCTGCTTAATTTGGGGTTAGATAGCGCTGTGTGAAATTTCCAGCAATATTTATTTATTTATTTTATTTCTATTGTGTACCTACTAATCTAGTCTTTACTAAGTTACTAACTAATAATGTATGGATTTGTGTAATCTCAAATACATAAATATTTTTATTTATTTTTTGTCATCATTATCATATCACCCGTAGGACGTCAACTGATGAACATAGACCTCCTATGTAGTAATAGTTCGAATTAACGAGACAATATTGACTGGATAATATTGTTGATATAAGGTTGACTGAACACATACGTGCAATGAAGAATGTTGACTCAAACAGTTCTGCAGTGGCGGAACATTCCCTAGATTCTGATTCGACGCACTACATACGTTTCGACAAGGCCCGGGTTTTAGCGAGAGAGAAGTTCTTCGTTCCTCGCAAGATCCGAGAGGCGATAGAAATAAGTCGTGTGCCGAACTTTAACAGGGATAGAGGATGGGTTCTACCGCCGGCCTGGAGGCCATGTCTTCATGATGCAAGTGACAGAAGAGTGAGTGAACCTGGTAGAGACATAGTTAGTGTTGTGTGTTTGCCTGTACCAAGAACTACAGAAGAGAGCAGCAGTGATGATAATGATGATGACACAGCGGGTCAACGCACTGTGCTTTCGTTGACCCAATCCCCACCACCCCGCCCGTCCACGCGCGCGCAGAGAGCAGCGGCGCGCAGTGCGAGGCGAGACGTTATTCGGAGCGGATCGCACTCACCCTGATGAAGGTTCACGAATTCAACCGAAACATTGTCGGTCGAAACACCGATAAGACGGTACGTGATAAATCCCGTATTTATAATAATGAGACAATATTGTGTTATAGGCGATATGTATTAACATCAGGTGGGACGTAGGCTTGTCCCATCACCAAATGGTATAAAAAAAATTCATTCACCATATACTTTCAGAGCGACCGAATCTTGTGTGGCCAACAACAGTTCCAAGCAACCTATAATAGGTCGTATTTGACTCTAGTGGGTGCCGCCCTACACGTTACATCTATCAAATAAATATAGCAGCTGGAAAGCTGATGAACAGAGTTATGAGAAGGTGTTCTAGACCACTTAAAACCATAAAAACTGTACCTGGTTATATAAGTATAACCAGGTACAGTTTTTACGGTTAACTACTTAAGTTATAATAAGTAGTAGTAAGTTGCTACTTATTATAACTTAATTAGTCCCGATACCTGTATGTTTGAGCTAATTTAATGTTAATTTTATTGATATATTCTAAATATGACGTAACTAAGTGTTCTTGTGTGTTTGACGACCTCCATGGCCCACTACGGGCGAATATCCGGCTGAGACTCAGGAGGTAGCTGGTTCGATTCCCGCCGCGGAACAAATGTTTGCATGATCTGCAGATATTTGTTCTGGGTCTGGGTGTTTTTGTATATGATAGGTTGGGGAAAAAGTCTTTTCGCATTATAGTATGTATGAACTTGTAATAAAATTTCCTTGGCTATACTATTTGTATCTGGCTGGTTTTGGTATCATTCAAAGTTTAAATTTTAAAAAAGATAATTCTAAATTCAAATTAGAAAAATGTGTGATTTTTATTTGTTTTTCGTAGTGTAAAGATGAGTGAATCTAATGAAGAAATTCTATAAATTTTAAAATTTTACTACATAAAAGGAAAAAATGCAATACAAGCCGCGAAAAAAATGCGATGTTTATGGACCTAGTGCAGTATCTGTGAGAGTAGCACAAATTTGGTTTAAGCGTTTTCAATCCGGAAATTTTGATGTCAAAGATGCACGTCGCTCTAGTCGCCCTATTACGGATATTAATGATGCCATTTTTGAAAAAGTGGAACAAGATCGGCATATCAGTAGTTACGACGTAGCTGAAGAACTGGGAATTGACCACGAAACAGTTTTGCCGCATTTGAAAGAAACTGGGTACACAAAAAAGCTCGATATTTGGGTACCCCAAGAGCTCACTGAAAGAAACCTAATGAACCGTGTACTCATTTGTGATTCTTTATTACGACGTAATGAAACCGAACCATTTTTGAAGAAGCTGATAACTGGTGATGAAAAGTGAATCACGTACGACAAAAACGTGCGAAAAAGATCGTGGTCAAAGCCCGGTCAGGCTTCACAGACTGTGGCGAAACCCGGGTTAACTCGCAACAAGGTGATGCTGTGTGTTATGAGCTGTTACCACTAGGCAGGACCATCGATTCTGAACTCTACTGCGAACAACTGATGAGATTAAAGCAAGAAGTTGAGAGAAAGCGGCTGGAATTAATAAATAGAAGGGGTGTGGTTTTTCATCATGATAACGCTAGACCTCACAGATCTTTAGCCACTCAGCAAAAATTAAGAGAGTTTGGCTGGGAGGTATTATTGCATCCGCCGTATAGTCCTGACCTTACACCTTCATATTTCCAGCTGTTTCGGTCTTTTCAGAATTCTTTAGGCAGTGTCAGGTTAACATGACGAGAGGACTGCCAAAACTACTTGTCGCGGTATTTTGATCAGAAGCCCCAAAATTTCTATAGCAATGGGATCATGTCCCTACCTACAAGATTGCGAAAAATTATCAAACAAAATAGTACCTACATACTTTAGCTAAATGTAAATAAACTATATTAATTTTTTTTTTGAATTTTCTTAAAAAATGCGAAGAAACTTTTTCCCCAACCTAATATTATATACAAAAAAAATATAGTATAAGTATTCAATCATTTATCTGGTTCCCATAGTACAAGCTCTGATTAATTTGGGGCTAGATAGATAGATAACCGTTAAAATAGTCCGGGATTTTTATTTCAGGATTATACTGCATGAGAGTTTCTGTGCAGCATTTCTTAATTTCTTATATCATAGAGAAAAACGCTGATGCCCTTGGTTTCTGGGCTCAATTTTGAAGAAAAGAAACGTACATATATTTTAACCAATCGCAGTGTCTATGTAATTTTAGTTTTAGTTTCTACATCACAGAATGAAAGAAATCATATTTTCTAAAACCAAACTGAAATTGTAACTTGTTACAACGAATAAAGTTTTTTATACTTTATACTTATACTAGCTGTTGCCCGCGACTGCGTACGCGTTATACTGTTTTGTTTTCAAATGTCTTTATTAACATCATAATTAACAAAATATCGCTAATCACAGTCTAGGTATTTTAAACATCTAATAATCCACTGACTCGACAGGCTGGAGCGCCTCTAAAAGTCTTTTAAAAAAATTGTTATTTCTAAGTATTTCACGTTGTAAATCTAAAACTTATATGTAATAATGCTTTTTATGCACTTAGCTTGCTAAACGTAATTTTACGTGCACTTTGTCTAGAACACATTTTTAATTTTTTAGTTTTAAGTATCAAGCACTTTTCCTTGGTCAGGCACCACAATACAACAAAAGAAAAATGTATTGGGGTGATCCCTGACGTGATAAATACATGGCTTTATTTTTAAACGAATCGTGTAGTATCAATTCTATTAAATATTAGAAACGTTATTTTAACACAAATCTTAGGGTAGATAAATATAACTGCGAACGGCATACGCAGTTATATTGAATTGTTTGAACATTTCTTAGCTAAATAATAAAATACATAAAGGTGTAATTATAGACACAACTAGCTGTTGCCCTCGACTTCGTACGCGTTACACTACTAAATGTGTAGGTAACCTAGAAATAAAACTAAACTCGCTGTTGCAACATGACTTAACACCCCAGTTTTATCCCATTTGAACTGATTTATAGGATAAATAGTAGCTTAAGTGGTGATCCACGTATATACCAAATTTCATCAAAATTGGTTCAGCCGTTACGGCGTGATTGAGTAACAAACAAACACCCAAACTTTTGCATTTATAATATTAGTGTGATACCTTTATTAGGTCTCAATTTGCTAGAAATGATCTAAATTGACTTTTATTGACTCGTCAGTCACTATCTTCAAGTACCTAGTAAAATGCTAGAAGAAAGCTATATATTATGAAATAATAAAATACGACACGAATCTCTCTATGTCGATTCAGTGATATTTTTTTACTAACCTATATTGTCCCACTGTTGGGCAAAGGTCTCTCCATCTCCCCTCCATCCATCACGGTCCACAGTCAAATTTTACCAATCTGGTTTGAATGCATTCTGGTCGTCTCTCTATCCTTTTCTGGGCCTGCCACGGCTGCGTCGTTTGTTTGGTATCCACTCGGTGACTAGATTCGCCCATGGCCTGCCCGATCCCATTTTAAGCGGGCTATGCCGGTTTTGGCTCGTAGGTCGGTATTTCTGACACGATCGATTCGTTTCACTCCAAGGATGCTTCTCTCAATCGCTCTCTGGCAAATCTTTAGTTGGGACTTTGTGCTTCTGTCAACTGAGCTCTGTAGGTCAATATAAATAATAAATATTGGCTGGATATTTCATACAGCGCTATCTAGCCCCAAACTAAGCTGATCTTGTACTATGGGACCCAGATAACTGATAGCATACTTATATACATTTTTTTTGTAAATACATACTTATAATATATAGAGAAACAACCAGACACGGAACAAATATCTGTAGATATGGGCAAGATACACATGTCGATGAGTTTTTGCTTCAGTGTCAGTGGAAGGGAATCCTTCATAAGCTGCTTCATGGACCAGTAGCTCCTCCGAACGTTTATAATGCGGCGATTGATTTCTAGGGATTTACTTCTCAGTGATCTTACAAAAATAAAAAAAATCCTATGATAATAGGCTGGAAGGTCTATATTCCCACTGGAGATTTCTTTCTATTCACTACAGAAATATAACATCTAATATATTTACAACATAAACATCACACTTTAAATCTCGGAATCAGTCAACTGAGAGAATCGCCAAAGAGCGTAAAAGAGTTTCTTAAATCCCGGACCATCTGAGAAATCCGGTCAATCCTTTATACTTCCGTTTGTATTGCATTCCCAGAGACTTAGCGTTTTCAAAAAGCTAAATCCTACTATCGTCGCATTCGGACATTCTATAAGAAGGCTTTGTAGATGGCACAGCGGAGAGAGAAACAGCTTAGCCAATCCTACTTTTACAAAAATATGGTTCAAATACCGGGAACAGAGATGTGCAATACAACACAATAAAATAGGGAATAGATCATGTCTGATCACAGTATCTCGGACTGGAAAAAGAACAACTTTCAAGGCGTCGTGCAAGTTAACTTTTTTCTGATGTTTATAATTTATAAAATATGAGGGTATGGTCTGACATCACAAGCCGCTACAAACAACAATTTCATCAGTTAACTATTAATATTTTTATTCAGAGAAACTAATAGCGATACAATATGCATGTACTAAAAACTTCGTATAAGACTAAACACAGCTTTCTACGTTTGAACATTCACAAGGTAAGAATAAAACAAAAAACCGATCAAGTGCGAGTCGGACTCGCGTACGAAAGGTTCCGTACTATTATCTATGAAAACGGCAAAAAATCACGTTTGTTGTATGGGAGCTCCCCTTAAATATTTGATTTATTTTAATTTCATTGTTTATTTTGAAAGTGAAAATATAAATAAATATTCTGTGAATATTCCAAGCGTCTACCTGTTGCCGTTATCAATATCGAGCAAAAGATCACGTTTGTTGTATGGGAGCCCCCTTAAATATTTATTTTATTCTGTTTTTAGTATTTGTTGTTATAGCGGCAACAGAATATTTAATTATATATTCATTTTAAAAATAAATAGTTAAATTAAAATAAAACATATATTTAAGGGAGGCTCCCATACAACAAACGTGTTTTTTTTCTCGTTTTTGCTCGATATTGATAACGGCAATAGGTAGACGCTTGACATATGCACAGAATATTGAGTTATATTATTCACTTTACAAATAAATAATAATATTAAAATAAACTTCATATTTAGGGGTGCTCTCATACAAAAGACATGATTTTAATGCCGTTTTTATAGATGTCTGTTTTTTTGCTGCCCACGGAGTGAGAGCACTGGTGACCTGAATTACAGGTTTATTTATAAACCTACCTCATGCACCAGTCTCTCATAAAACAGGTTACGAACTGGGTATGTTATGGGTATGTTTATGGGTATGTGTAATAAAATAAAAAGGATAAAAATTATAGGGCTTACCCTATAATTTTTATCCTTTTTATTTTATTTTTTGTTTTAAATCTATATTGTATTATCTTTAAGAATACCTAGTTCATAAGTACCTTTTTATAAGAGAAAAATAAACGTCGTTATGAATTATGAATATGAATAGATAATGGTACGGAACCCTTCGTGTCGACCGCCCGACTCACACTCGCCCGGTTTTTATTAATATATGACCTGTAAATGGTGAGGTTTAGTTTCACCCTAGGTTAGTATCAAGTGTCCTAGCTGTTTTTTTATAAGCTGTGTCTAGATTTAGTTACGTATAGGTAGGTACGTATACAATTTCTATTTTCTGAAAAACGAGTCGGGAATGGTATTGTAAATAAATTGTATAAAAGGAGTTTTAGTGAGAATAGCGTTGTTCCAATTTGAAAAAAAAACCTATTGCAGAAAAAATACGATTTGCAAGTGTTACGAGTAAACAGTTTTTAGGATGGGTACCTACCCAATGGATAATTATCTACGTTTTGACATTTATTGAAGATCAATCATTGTTATATATGTCGCAGGTTTTTCATAAAATTAGGTTTTTGATCAAAAACCTAGGTTTTTGATGAAAAACCGGAAGACGACACATTTTAAACTCAATTTCATCATAAACCTGTTTTTAATTAATTTTTCATTAAAAAATTTTTGATCAAAAACCTGAACTAGTTTGGGTTTATGATCAATCTGATATACATTTCCATTGACAGGGACTTAGGGACTTCTCCCGCTTTTGTTTAGCCTGCGAAAAAATAAAGATAAACTATTGTGGACACAGAAGAGAATAGAAGAAGCTATTATTAATATTGAAAAATATAAATCTAGATCTTCATGATCAGACGGACGAGGTCTACAAAACAAAGACTACTACTATGGAAAAAATATGATGTTTTGGAGGTAGGCACTTAAAAATTTTTGTTCTTGAGACGGAAATCTGAATCGGAGCCTATAGTCAAAATAGTACCTCCAGAAGAATTTCATTGGTTATTATGTGAAATTCATCAATCTGTTGGCCACGGAAGAAGAGACAAATTGATGTATGCTTTAAAATCCAGGTATGTTATTCCGGTTTCTGTGGTCAAAGAATTTGTAAAGCTATGTACTGTGTGCCAGAACAAGAAGAAATTTGCCCAAAAGGGAATTGTTGTCCGCCTAATTGTGTCTAGTGATTTACACAACCGCGGTCAAGTGAACCTTATAGACTTGCAGTCAACTCCAGACGGACAATGAAAATTTTGTTTTCTTCGCCCTTTGACATCAAAAAGAGCCGCTGAAGTGGCTATAGAGTTATTAAATATCTTTTTAGAAGTAGGTTGTCCAGCCATACTACAAAGTGACAATGGCCGTGAATTTACAGCTACAATCATAAAAGAGTTGACGTCGATGTGGCCAACTTGCAAAATTGTAAATGGCAGACCCAGACATCCAGCAAGTCAAGGCTCTGTTGAGTGCTCAAATCAAGACATAGAAGCTATGCTCCGTGCTTGGTTAATTGATAATAACTCTAAGAAATGGTCCATGGGATGTTACTTTGTCCAATTCCAAAAAAAATCTTCCTTTCATAGAACCATCCAAAGGAGATTCCATATAAGGCTTTGTTTGGCACAGAGCCTAAAATAGGACTGAAAACACACATTCCAGCAGACTTATTAGACAAACTTATTACGGAAGAGGACTTGGAGAATTTTTACAACTCAATAAATGATGATGAAATAATCGAATCCTCTCCGGAAATGGACTCAGTTAAGGTTTTAAATCCCCTAATCAGAATTGAATCAGACAAAGTAGGCGCTTCAACCTCTCAGCAAGAAATAGAAACAGCTGCAGCAGTTCTTATAGATCCTCCAGCATCCATACAAGAAAAAATTTATTAACATTAGAAACTGTCACTACTTGTGCTACTGTTACTGAGGCTGAGGTGATCAGTGATCAATCAGGAAGTAGAATAATTGAAACAGAAGAAATGCTTATTGATGAAACACGAATATTTTGCTTTGTCTGTGGAAAGGAATCCACTGGAGCACATCGTTGTGGCGTTTGTAACAACCCAGTTCATCAAATTTGCGGGAAGATATTAACAGAAGAAAATGATGGGTATGGATCCAAGATTCTGTGTGATTTATGTCAAAAATAACAAAACATACTTATCGAAAGGGAACATGCATGAAAATTTTAAAATGTCAGCAAAAAAAATAAAAGCAGCTTCTTCGGAAAAATTTGGAGAAATCTATATTGGTGCTACAATTTTAGTTGATGTGCCGAAAATAGATAGAGGGCCTTTGGATACAAGTAACATTATAGGAAAGGTAATTGATAAGAAGAACGATTTATACAAAATTGGTAGTTTAGTTGGGGTTCTAAAAGATTGCTGCCTCGAAACTCTATTCAAATATCAACTACTGCCTTTAACGAACCAGTATCGAGAAATGAACTGAGTTTGCATGAAATTGCTTCAAATGTGTCTTTATTTGGAGGCCAAGGTTTTAAGAAATGCTCGTGCAAAAAATCTAAAGTGCGCTGCAAGACAAATCGATGTGCATGCAAAAAAAATGTTTTATGCAACTCTAGATGTCACAGTCATACAGTCAACAAACTGTCATAATAAATAAAGCATACTAGCAGATTCATAAAAAAACAAGCACGTGGGAAACGTTTCAAATTTTTTTTTTTATTTTGACACAGTTTAGTCGTATTTAATAGTTACGAAGTTTCATTTTTGCGGCTTATTAAAATCAGATTAATGTAGGTACGTGAAATTGAAATATTTCATTTCATAATTGGATTGAAAGAAGAGAATATTGATTGGATCGTAGATGTAAAATTTTGATAAATAAATAATTGTTTTCTTTCTACTAAGTTGCAAATGATGATAGATTGTTTTATTTATTTAATTTAAATTGATTTATTTGTCATAAAACAAAGCAAACCCGTGATTTTGACAAGAACTTTATCATAAACCCAAACTAGTTCAGGTTTTTGATAAAAAATCTGGATTGTTTTATCTGGTTTATGATTAAATTGAGTTTAAAATGTGTCATCGTCCGGTTTTTCATCAAAAACCTAGGTTTTTGATTAAAAACCTAATTTTATGAAAAACCTGCGACATATATACGGATAACGTCTCGCCGCGCGCAGTGCGAAGCGAGATGTTATTCGGAGCGGATCGCACTCACTCTGATGAAGGTTCACGAGTTGAACCGAAACATTGTCGGTCGAAACACCGTTATGACGGTACTTGATAATTGCCGTATTTATAATAATGATTAAAACGGTATATGATTTATATTTGGAATTGTGTTAGTTTTATTGATTATTTTTGTATTTAATGTATATGACTATTATATATACGGTGTTTCAAATACAATTGGTTAATTGTTTCTATGAATTATATATGAAATGGAAACAATTAAGATTCACACACTCCTAATTAGTTATCGCTTGTTTTTCCCTGCGATATATGAGTACCTTCTAACGTTGATATGATTTTTGCACTTGTTATAATGCCACATCTTTCAAAGTGAAGAATTAGTTTTTTTTTAATACTACTTATATGACAAACGAGCATGCAGTCCACCAGATGTTAACTGGCTACTGCAGCCCATGGATATCCACATAGAATTCAAAACAAGGTATTATGTTATCTTGATCTCTATGTGGATACGTTGCCATACTATAGGACTTAGCTGTTATGCCTATGTGCCAGTAATTACAGGAACATACCATTACCATCTAACCGGCAGCCGTATTACCTAAGCCAACTTGCTGTTATGTCGCTATCGCTAGTCAGGCCATCCCTTTCACACGTACAGTACGTACCTCACGCATGAAAGGGATGGCCTGACTAGCGATAGCGACACAACAGCAATTTGGCTTAGGTAATAAGGCCGCCGAACACAGCAGCACAAGTACTGCTATTTGGCGGCAGATAAAGGTAAGGCGGTGGTGCCCACTTCCTCGAGCTCGTTCACAAAAGCTCTACCTGTCGCATCTTGAAATATGTATTGAATGTGACAATATATTGAATATGAAGGTCCACGAATTGAACCGAAACATTGTCGGTCGAAACTCCGATAAGACGGTACGTGATAAATCCCGTATTTATAACAATGATTGAAATCAATCACGCAAGTTTTCAAGATGAATTATTGCTTAAGTTATTATTTCTTGCTTCATTTTTTTTATTTATTTAGGCAAAGCCAACAGCACACATAGATAGATAGATAGATAATTTCTTTATTGCACACCATTAAAAATAAAACAAACAAAAGAGAATACAAAATTAAATGAAAGGTACAATGGGCGGCTTTATCGCTAAAAGCGATCTCTTCCAGGCAACCTTTGGATAGACAGGATCTGTGTGAACAAATGAGAACGGTGGCGTTAATCAAATAATAACTAACAGAATAAGTACAAAAATGACTTAAATAAAATATACATATAAATAAATATAAATAATTTTATAATATTAAATAACCTACTTCAAAATACATAGGTAATTAGAAAAACAATAAAAAATTATATACAAAATTTAAAGTTGCGAAGTCTTAGTGAGCGATGGACGACAGATAATGTTTATTAACCATGTTTTAAAAACAGGAAGGGATTTGGCGTTACGAATTGAAACAGGTAGTGCATTCCAGAGTCAGGTAGCCTGAAGAGTGAAGGAGTTAGTATAAAATACAGAGGTATGATGAGGAGTTTTCAATTTAAGGTTTTCAGCGGAGCGTAAGGACCGGGAGTTGGAAACATGAAGAAACTCAAAGCGTTCTTTGAGTCACATAGTACATATAGTAATATAAAGCATTTTATAATTCATTCTATAAGTTATGTGGCAATTAACAGTCATGCACAGCATTTACAATAAAATATTAAACAGACAGAAGTTAGGTATTTAATTAATTCTTAAAACTCAGAAAAAAGGAAATCGATACTAATAATAGGTGCCTACTTCATTTTTATTTAAATAAGCCGGTAAAAACTAATTTATACCAATTAATTATCCATACTTATACATATATTTACACTATTTATAACTCAAGAACGGCTGGACCGATTTTAATGATCTTTGATTTATTGGATTTGTTTCCGCCTCGAATAGTGGAATAACTATTAAAATATTGGAAAAATTACAACAAGCAAAAAATACATATCTATTACATATATTTATTTTATATACATTTATTTTATCTATTATTTACATTATCTCATCTTCGTCACTACTTAGTGGATTTATGCCTTCTAGAGGTTGTTCTTCGTCCTCAGTCTCACTATAATCACTTGACGAAGAGGTATCCGATAAATTTACAATTAATTGCGATTCATTCGTCTCTTCGAAAAACGGAACAAAACTGTTTGTTCCGTTTTACGTTTTCAAAAAACTCTAACACTTTTAGCACGAGGTTTCTTTCTCCGCTATGCAATGGTTTACCCTTCATAATGATAACAAAAACACTTAACAAGAACTATAACAACAAAAACTACAACAACAAAACAATAACACAAACGAAAACTAAAAGAATTCCAGAGCGCGTCGTTACGTGACGTAGGCCAGTACGAGACTAAAAACCCTAGTAAAAAATAGTGATGCGAACGGTACAATACGGGCGCCATCGGGGAAGTGCAGGGGAAGCGGTCGGGGAGTCGTATTCCTAGCAGGTACCAAGTTATCGCGCACGAGTAATAGATGGAGCTAATGATGGCCGATTGAAAATTCTACTGATGACGTACATTGGCAGTCCGCGTCAGCATGTCAAGGCGGTACGAAGTTCACTGGGTTCTAGTCGATACTAATATTATAAAGAGGAAATATTTGTATTTTTGTGTGTATGTTTGTAATGAATAAACTCAAAAACTACTGGACCGATTTCAAAAATTAATTCACCCTTGGAAAGCTACATTCACCCTGAGTAACATATGCTACTTTTTACCCCACTGCGCAGAAGGATGGTAATGTTTTTATTGAAAACCTACGCGTGCGAAGCTGCAGTTTGGTCAGCTAGTTTAAAATATATTGCGGCCAAGTATAATTCCACTACAGAGCCAGATGAAGACAAAGATTTAGTAACTCCCTTGATTGGTTCTACTGTCCGCACTAATTTTAACTATCATTTATGATTTAGCTGTTCTCCAATAAATCTAAGTTTTAGTATCGATACCAGCGGTGACATTGTGAGAACTTTGCCGCAGAATTTATCGATAGGTAACTGGGTATAACTGGACTGTATAAATATAGAGGTGTCAGCTATTGCTGTGACATTTCTAAAGTGGGTGATAGACGTACGAACTTAAAGTACGTGGTTTTTAAGATCGCGAACTTACTCGGCTTGACGTTAGTGACACACGTGACGCTTACTCACTCTGCATTGCGATGTCGTCGACAGAAGAAGCTTTGTGCTATTTAGGAATTATATCGTACTAGCTGCCACCAGCGGCTTCGCTCGCAATGTTTGTCAATAAAAAGTAGCCTATGTGTTAATCCAGGTCTACATCATCTACATTTATACAAAATTTCATCGCAATCGGATTAGCCGTTCTGGCGTGAAAGAATAACAAACATACACATCCATACAAACTTTCGCGTTTATAATATTAGTAGGATTACATTTTAAAAGCTTGAAAAATTCCATCGATATCGATTATGTGTATACTGCCCGTCCTTACTTATGGTTCCCAAACGTGGTCTTTAACCGAGTCTCAAAAATCCAAACTCGAGGTTTGCCAAAGAGCAATGGAGCGCAGCGTGCTTGGAGTAATGATGATTGACAGAATCCGTAACACCACGCTGCGTTTAAAGACCGGCATTGCTGATGCTGGAAATAAGGCTGTCAGGTTAAAATGGGATTAGGCGGGCCACGAGATGAATGCAACGATCGTCACGCTGTGGGTGTCTGAAGACGGGCGACGGCGCCGAGGAAGGTCTAGTAGACGCTGGCGTGACGATGCCTTTGAGACAGATTGGTGGGATTTGGCACGTGAGCGAAAGTCCTGGAAGACAGTGGGGGAGAACTTTGCCCAGCAGTGGGATGACGTAGGTAGAAAAAAATCGGTTTAGCCGTTACGACGTGATTGAGTAACAAACAGATAAATAAACATCCAAACTTCTATTTCTGTATTTATTATGTTAGCCTGCGTGACGTCTTGTCCCGAATACCTCAGCGTCTAAAGACGAAAGTCATTGATCAGTGGGTCTTCCACTATGGGCTATACACTTTTCATCAAACGGGACCTATTTATTCCATCATTAGTATCTATCAAAAATTGTGATATCTACTTTGAACGTACATACGACGACGATATTCGATTACAGACTCAACATTTTAAGTGAAAAACTATCTAAAATAACAACATGAATTTTGTACAGTCACTCATGACAGACATATGTACATTTATTAGGTTTCAGTCTTTTTTCAATGTGCGTTTATAAAAAAAATGAATAGTATTGTGAGTAAGGATTTCAATGTAGTGGTTTCCCCGTCCCCCGCAAAAAGTGGTAGACTTTTGATTAGGAATATTACGCTTATGGTTTCTCCAATCTGGCTACTCAAAGGTGTGCAAACGGCTACACATCAAGCTATAAAATTCCAGTATAAGCTGACCTCGATTCTGTAGGCTTTTCGTAGAATGAGAGGTCAGCTTATACTGGAAATAATAGCTTGATGTGTAGCCGTGTGTACAACTAACTAAAAGAGAATTTATAAAAAAAAACGAGTGTGCTTTAGACCACACGACTGAAGTAAAACTTCTGCTGCTGCCTGGCATCTGTTGTGAAATAGATGAACTTTTTCGTAAATCGAAGCTGGTAGATTCAAAATACGAAACGTCGTAAATACTTTTTTTATCTATAGCAAAATGAACTCTATTCTACAGCGCGAAGGAGTGTTTTGTTTTTGTATAATTTGTTAGTATAATTTAGACTAAATTGGGATAGGAGATATGCGAAAAATCAACTGGCTATGAGAGAAAGAGAGAAAAAAACTGTGTGATAGCATCTCTCTCTCTGGCCCCTACAGTAATATACGAAACGTAACTCTCTCTATTTCTATCTTCACTAACTTATATCTCCTTTTCAACTTCCGTTCGCACTTTTCGTAACGCGTTCACCAGCTAACACCCCAAGTCAAGTGTGCGTAAAGAAGTTTTACTTCAAAATATGTTGATCTATGTGTTTGTCATTATATGACACAGCAGAATCCGGTAACTGTACTGGCACAGTTTAAATTTACGATTGTTTTAGTTCTGGACATAGTTTAACTCTTCTTAACTCACCCGAATGGTTCTGTGAGTACAGTCGACTAAAAACTTTGTTTACCACTGTGGCCTTGATCATAATCATATCTGTCATAGGACGTTAATTGTTGAACATAGGCCTCTCACAGCTCTGTGCGTATTGAATATATCATTTTTAGGGTTTCGTAGCCAAATGGCAAAAAACGGAACCCATATGGTTCGTCATGTCTGTCCGTCCGTATGTCACAGCCACTTTTTTCCGAAACTATGAGAACTATACATATTCTAACTTACTTAACTATACTATATTCTGTGAACCGCATTAAGATTTTCACACAAAAATAGAAAAAAAACAATAAATCTTGGGGGTTCCCTATACTTAGAACTGACACGCAATTTTTTTTTCATCAATCCCATACCTGTGGGTATGTATGAATAGGTCTTCAAAAATGATATTGAGGTTTCTGATATAACTTTTTTCTAAACCGAATAGTTTGCGCGAGAGACACTTCCAAAGTGGTAAAATGTGTGTCCGCCCCCCCCCCCCCTTCGTAACTTCTAAAATAAGAGAATGAAAAAACTAAAAAAAAATATGTGTGTAAAAAAAAAATTACCATGCAAACTTCCACTGAAAGTTAGTTCGAAGGAGATCTAGTAAGTAGTTTTTTTAATACATCATAAATCCTAAACCGCAATTTACCTTTCATTCAATCAACCCAAATATAAAAAAGTTACAACGAACTACAAGAACTTTTATAATATGTTACTTGCTGCTATGTAACCCATCATGGGCGAGTCCGAATCGCACTTGGCCGCTTTTTTTTATTGATGATAGCCTTAACCGACTTATAAAAAGGAGGAAGTTCTCAATTCGACGGAATCTTTTTCTTTTGTTCGTTCCCCGATTACTCAAAGACGTCTGGACCGATTGGAGAAATTATTTTTTTCGTTTAAAAGGATTTCTAGGTGATCCCATTGTCCACCTGCAAACCCTTTTCAGTCCCAAGTTAGAATCAGATGATCCCAAAAAAATCGAGGGCAACCCTCAAATTTTATAAGGACGCATAATTGTTTTATGTTTTTACCTCAGAACCGTCATTTATCAACTGATTTGGAAAATTATTTAATTTAAAAACATATCCTTTTATATTGGTCTCGTAAAAATTTCTCAAAATCGGTTCCGTAGTTGGTTATACACACATACACATACACTTCGCTGGTACCGAAATGTCATCGCAGAACGTAGTGAGTGTGCTTTTGGTTTGAGTAATACAAAACTACCCACTCGATACAAATATTGAAGGAAACAAACACAAATAATGTACCTACTTAATTTTATTGTTAATTTAATGCGCTCGCATACTGCCATAGTTTTAAACACCTATTTAGTTTTTATTAAGTTCTCATATTAAGTGAAGCACAAGTCCGCTCATGTATGGAGTAGGTACTGCTGCCATCTCTGGGATGGCTCGGCCAAGTATCAGCTTGAAACCCTTGATTCAATTGAGCGACGTGCTGCTAGACTCACTCCAAAAAATATTAAATGCATATTATAACGACATTTTCTAAATAATTTATTTTAAAAGCCTATCATAAAATGGAGCATTCTTTATTGTGCAAGCGCACGCGCACTCGCATAGTAGTAACTGTGTAACTCACACTACCGCATTGGCTATTCAATTGTTCTGCTTCGACTCGTTCACTCACCTGACGGGTTTGCTGTTATCAGCATGCATGGGTGCGTTCGCAGTCCATTAGATAACACCATCAAATATTGTATCGAATGAATATTTTTAAGATTTACATACTTTTGACCAGAACCCACGTTATCGAGAACCTGGTGTCTGGATAAACCTAGTACAGGTTTTAAGACATCATAGAATCAATGTGTAACCTTTTGAATCTGTTAATAAACAATAAAACAATAAACTCATCGGCCAATTTACAAAGTCTAGAGCACAGATGCCGAGTAGCCGGACTTTCAGTTTTTTACAGGATACATTTTGGTGAATGTGCGCAAGATGTTCATGACCTTATCCCTACTTCCCCCTTCCACCACCGGACAAGCAGACGTACCGAGAAGTACCACCCATACCTGATCAGCATACCACCTTGCCGTACCAATTTGCTTCAACTTTTCTTGTTAGCACAAGTAATGAGTGGAACTCACTTCCGGCGTATGTTTTTCCAAACCAGTATAATCTTGGAGTCTTCAAGTCCAGAGTGAATAGGTTCTTTTTAGGCAAGCGTGCTCCGTCTTCGATCACACCTTCACTTACCATCAGGTGAGGTAGTGGTCACGCGCTGGGCTTGATCAATAAAAAAACGCATAATACTTTTTTGAGAATAAAGTTTCTTGAACCGTATATAATTTTGTTAAAAAGTTACTCATAGCTTTTTTCTATACTATTTATGCATTGCTGCTTCAGTTTGAAGGGTATGGTTGCCGGTGGTGAAATTACAGGCAGACCTTTATGCCTCATGTTGAAGCAGGGCAGTGCATGGCTCGCGGTTGAATCCAACCGGGACCCCGTGACCCTGTCCAGTGCTAGTGTGGCATCGACTCACTCATCTCAAGATGGGCGGTTTGATGATGCACTGGCACTGAGGTGAACGATGGAATATCGGTGGGTTTTAGTCGGTATGGCGTTGGTTGTTAACTTACGGAGAGTCCGACAGGCCCTTTCAGCTCTCCCCGAGCTGGAGGACATGCGTAAAGCATTTTCCCATCGTAAAAAAGGGCAGTGCATGATAGAACACGTTACTAAGGTGTGTGACCTATGAGACTACTTTGTTATAGACGATGGTTAACACTTAACATCAGGTTCCATCACCAAGTCGTATAAAAAAAAGGTTTTGATGCATTTTCATGGGTATTTGTTGAAACTGACTATGAAACTGTTTGGCACGGTGTACCTTCTTCTTGCCGTTCTTCTTCCTACTCCGTGAAACGATTAAACTTAGGACCTAGGTTGAAAATACACCAGTAACGGTTAAATTTTTATTCAATTTCCAGGAAATATAACTATCATAGCTCAGTCATACTGATTATACGTTTTGTTTTTTTTTTTTAACGCGGGCACTAAATACAATTTTGTCACTATGTGAACTTATTTCTTTCAATTTGGGTATCTAAATAAAGGTAAAGAGTCTGCTAGATCCCAATGCTGGGAAAATACATTAGGAAATATTTTAATTAATGTTGTGGCGTAATTCAGTGTTCTTTATGTAGCTACTGGTGGTAGAGCTTTTGTACTGGTGTTAGAGCTTTTCACTGGTGGTAGAGCTTTTGTGAACGAGCTCGAGGAATTGGGCACCACCGCCTTACCTTTATCTGCCGCCAAATAGCAGTACTTGTGCTGCTGTGTTCCGGTTAGATAGTAATGGTATGTTCCTGTAATTACTGGCACATAGGCATACCAGCTAAGTCCTATAGTATGGCAACGTATCCACATAGAGATCAAGACAACATAATAGCTTGTTTTGAGTTCTATGTGGATATCCATGGGCTGCAGTAGCCACTTAACATCTGGTGGACTGCATGCTCGTTTGCCATATAGGTAGTATAAAAAAAACCTTAAAACTATAGTTGCTTAGTATTTTCAAACAACTTTCTTAATTCCTATATTTTTTTTTTATTATTCAACCTGTGTCATCCCACTGCTGGGCAAATGTCTCCCCCACGGTCTTCGACTTTCGCTCGCGTGCCAAATCCAAATCTGTCTCGAAGGCACCCACTGCGTGACGATCGTTGCCCATCTGTCCGGGTGCATGCGTCTACATGGCCCGCACAGTCCCATTTAAGCCTGGCAGCCTTATTTCCTGCGTCAGCAATGTCGGTCTTTAGACGCAGCGTGGTCTGACGGATGCTGTCAATCTTCTTTACTCCATACATTAATTACGGGTACTTATTGATTGTCTCCAGCATTATTGTTGCAAGTGCTGCAACACAGTCGAAAATTCAGGATTATAAATTAAAGGGTAAAATTACGCAAAAATACTCGTCCAAGGAATCATCATGTTGCATTGTCAGAAAAAAGTTAAAAGAAATTTTGACGCATCTACACATTTCGTGGTTCTTTTTTTTTATACCACTTGTTGATAGATCAAGCATATCGCCCAACTGATTTTAAGTAGTGACCATCGCCTATAACAAAACACTGCCTCGTAGGTCACGCACCTTAGCGGGAAAAATGGGTATGGTGGTACTTCCTCGATCGAGCCTTTCACAAGGAACTGTACCACTCTGAAAGGCCTCACTTATCGGTAATCAAGTCATATTGTTCCTTTTTTTTACTCCTGTTTTTGACCGATTAACAGTAAAAGTATATGTTTCCACTTTATTTGTTAACGTTAGTTATTTTTGATTGAGCGAAGCGAGATCTCTAAATCAACTTGGGCAAATCGACGCTGTATGTACGTATTTTAATATGTATAATGTATGTATGTTTGACGACCTCCGTGGTGCAGTGGGCGAATAGCTGGCTGAGATGCAGGAGGTAGCGGGTTCAATTCCCGCCGCGGGACAAATGTTTGCATGATCTACAGATATTTGATTATAAGTATGTATGCACAAAAAAATGTATATAAGTATTATATCAGTTATCTGGTTCCCATAGTCCAAGCTATGCTTAGTTTGGGGCTAGATAACGCTATGTGAAATGTCCAGACATATAAAAAAAAAGATTTGTCCGAGGATAACTTTCAAAGAATTTATTCGTTCATCGCAAAATTTGGTATATAGGTAGATAGTGATGGTACAATTTTGGTGTGACTAAACGAGCTAAAAATGTGAGGCAGTTGTTGAGATATTGGAGTTCAAAAGGGGTAAAAAAAACAAAATGGCTCTATCCGATCAAATGGCACGTTTAATAAAAGGTCTTTGTAAGTAAATTTCGACCCCGTTTTTATTTTCAGTTTATACCTTGTAGTTTTTAAGTTATTTACTAGCCATAATAAAAACTGAAATTACAGTGCTGAAATTTAGTATACGTGTAGCTTTAGTGACACAAATATAGGAAAAAGTCTGAAATCCAGAATAACTGAAATTTCTACCCCAAAAAAGAAATATCAAATACATGAACTCCCGTTACTTGTAATTTGAATGAAACTGTAGGTCAAGTATTGTGGTTGTTTATTTTGTGCCACTATTTTATTAGTCAAAGAATAAGACCGGCTTGCACAACGATTGCTAAATGTATTTAGGGACTCCTTAAATCATATTTAGCCACTAAATACGTTTAGGCTTTGTTGCGCGAGTCGCCATAAGAATATTTTTTTGTGTTTTGAGTGACTCGCGAGATCTCAGTTCGGGGCGAACCACTAGTTATATTAAACCGGTACAGTTGGTTTGTTACACATATGCCTGAGAGAAGTAGTTGGTACTTCCTGATATAAATTCTAAAGGCCCAAAGCAAACAGTTTCCAACAAGTTTGTTTGTCTTCAAATCCTCAAACCCCAACTGCCTGCAAAGCCATTCATCAATTCTCAGACGATGTCTTAGAACTCCTCGAATGACATTGACAGAATCGATTGCCTTACTACCTTACTTTACAACGGTTCACGGAATTTTGGATCTTAAAAGTGGAGGCTAAGAGATTGTTTTGCATGTTGGATCTCATCTACTGTATTCAAAGATGTTATCGAGTCGAATGGCATCCTTGATTGTGACCGTAGAGGGGTGGAGGCGTTTCGGACAGTTTAGTGGAATCATGTTGGAGAATCATGGTGCTTGAAGGATCTGCTGAATTTTCTGTTTATCTACCAATACTCTTTTTGTAAAGATTGAAAAGATACAAAAAATATTGTAGTTTTGGGCTTAGAATAACACATAGGACAGAAGTTTCGAATGAATTCCCAGTTGAAAAGCGCACGAGTAAAGCAGCTACATTTTCACCGCACAAACCGTCATAATTTTTGTTTTTCCTAGCGGCAAATAAATATATAAGCTGGGCATTTCACAGAGCGCTATCTAGCCCCAAACTAAGCAGAGCTTATACTATGGGAACCAGATAACTGAGAGAATAAGTACTTATATACTTTTTTTTTTGTAAATTCATCTAGAAATGTATCCAGACCCGTAACAAATATCTGTAGATCATGCAAGCATTTGTTCCGCGGCGGGAATCGAACCTGCAAATGTATATAATATATATATGTACTCATAAGTATGATCCACCTTTTATCGATCGAACGAATTGCGCATGAGTGGAGAAATGTTTAAGAATAAAATAAAACACTAAAATTAACGTCACATTGCACACAAGATTAGCAAGCTGAAGCATCAGTGGGCAGCGCACATAGCTAGAAGAACTGACGGCCGTGGGGGCAGAAAGTTGCTCAATGAAGACCACGCACTGAAAAGCGCAGCGAAAGATACCCCCCCCCCCCCCCCCCCTCACTAGCTAGAAAGACGATCTGATAAAGGTTTCTGGGAGCCGTTGGGTGCAGGCCGCGCACGATCGGTCACTCTGTAAATCTATGGGAGAGGCCAGTGTTCAGCAGTGGACGTCCTTTGGCTGAATGATGATGATTATGAACGCCCCATCGCTAACCCTAATTCACTGTAAGTAAATGCACTGAAAACGGTTAGTTAGTAACTTTGTTACAAGCGCTGCATATTCGAGATAAGTTACGTTACACACATTTAGTCAGTCATGTCGCATGAGGCAAGGCAGACGAGCAACATTTTGTGGTGCGTTTGAATCAGGGATGTTGCGGTTGCGGATTTTTTGTGATTCGTGGATGCGGATGTGGGTTTTTGAAGGCTTACATCCGCGGATGCATGTAAGGATGCGGATCTTAAGATTGTTTTCAAGAAACTTCGTTTTGGTTCAGATATAAAAACAAAAATATAAACTACTAGCTGACCAATCCGCAGCTTCGCACGCGTAGTTTTTCAATAAAAACATTATCCGCCTTCTGCGCAGTTGAATAAAAAGTAGCCTATGTTACTCAGGGATAATGTGGCATTCTAATGGGGAAAAAGTTTTTCGAAATCGGACCAGTAGTTTTTGAGTTTATTCATTACAAACACACACACACACAAATACAAATCTTTCCTCTTTATAATATTAGTATGGATTAACTGCAGAACACTCACTTGGCATGCAATTCACACATACTCACAATAATACTCAAAAACTGTAATGGTCATAGGTTAAGCGCAAGTAAACACGTTTTGATTGATTTACAAGACACAAGTGAGAAACAATAACAAACGTTTTGGATCTTGTCACTGAAATCTTCGCTCTTATTAGTCGATCAGCACGTGCCACTCGCAAGCCCTACCCAATGGCATTCTTGTCGCGACCTGCGCTGCTTCTGCATCGGCGTGAACATCCGCATCGATTATTATGGAAGCTGATGCAGATGTTCAAATCGAAGCGGAGGCTTTGCGGATGCAAACATCCCTGGTTTGAATAACGCAGCCACTAACTATCCTATTAACGCCAACATTAAGCCATTGACTTACTTATAAATCACGCAAGATTTTTTGTTGTTAGAAATTAAAACAAAAATAGTTCATCGCGTTTGATCCGTTTTTAAACTTACTATTCTAAATGAGGCTTCATATTTTTATTTATTTTCTTATCATCTTTATCATCTTAAAGTGCAGATCACAGTGCTAAAACCTTTTTTCATGCAAATTACGGCTATTTCAAAAATAGTAGCCCTTCTCTAAAGCATTTCGAAAACTAAAACTTTATGTTATTAGGCCAAAGTTTCATTCGTAAAAGATTTAATTTTGGTAACGATAAAATTGCGCAATTTTCCCGAACGATAGTCTGCGCGACCTCTTATTATTCTTAGACAGTCTAGAGCTAAAATGCAAGGGAGTTGTGCGGATGTGGGGCAGAAATTAAATTATATAGGTCAGGAAATGAAGGGGGATCATAAAAGTTTATTAGCGGATTAGGCTATTCTTTGAGAGCGTCGTATTTTCATTTAGAAATGTTTAAGGCCATTGAGAATGTAAAGTAAATGTGCGGTTTCTACGTTTGATGTTTCATTAGGTATAAACAATAAAGTCTTTATAAAATATTATTTTTGGGTATAAGAGAAGTAATTTTTAATTTTTTAGGGTTCAGTAGTCGAACTAGGAATCCCTATAGCTTCAGTATGTCCATCTGTCTTTTTGTTCGACCAGTTACAGTCGTTTTACTTAAAGCTGAAATTTTACATATTATTGCGTTTTAGTGACAGGTATTGAGTAAAAACATAACCGATCCAGTTTTATAAAAACGGTGCAAAACTCATGGATGTTATATGGGAACCCTCTTTAAATATTTATTTTAATTATTTATTTTTAAAGTGAATAGGTATTTATCTAAATATTCAATGAATATTTTAAGCGTCAACTTGTTGCCGTTATCAATATCGAGCAAAAACGAGCAGAAAAATCACGTTAGTTGTATAAGAAGAGTATTTGGTGTTATAGCGGCAACAGAAATACACCTGTCTAACTAAAAACCTGTCTGTGAAAATATCAACAGTCTAACTATCACGGTTCATGAAATATAGCCTGGTGACAGACGGACAGACAGACAGACAGCGGAGTCTTAGTAATAGGGTCCCGTTTGACCCTTTGGTTACGGAACCCTAATAAAAACTAGTAAATAAAACCTTAGCGTACCTCCCTTATATGGAAGTTGGGGATGATTAGATTTTACTCGCGCACCTCTTCTAGTGAAATTTCGTACGTCTTCAAGTGTTTACTGACTACAGAACCCTGTACTGTGCATGGTCCGACACTCGCTTAGGCAATTTGCCCTTAGAATCCCACAAGTAATTCAGTAAAACTCATTAAGCCGCGTGAATACTCAGAATAACACACAGATTCCGGGAATCATGCAAAATTGAAGGTCGCAAGCTTAAAACAGAATTTTGTAGCATTAAACATTTCTCTTCGACAATGTCTCCATTTCTCAGTTTGTTTCAAAACAGTCTCTTTGAATCCAGGCTATATTTCAAGAATCAAATTGAAGAGATGTAAAGTAGACGGTTACTACTTACTGCCGTGACTTTCAAATGCGCCCACATTTGTTCAATCTAGTATTCTGCCAATGGCAGCAAAGTACTTTACGGATTTCTAGTTATCTGTACGACTTGTAAGTTCTTGTGTGAACTGGTAGTTTCAGCCAAATTTTGTAAAGGAGACTGTGGTCTAATAACCAGTGCTACTAGTAAATAGCAGCTAAAACTAAAACCTTAGGTTATAATTTAGAAAATAGTTCGCATTCTTCTTGAATTATTCTATTTAAAATAATAACAATAGTCATTTGTTTCAGATATCCATGGCCCATATCAATGCTAACAATAATAAAAGTTATTATACACTATGTTAGTAAATTATAGTGAAAATTAAATTACATTTAAAATAAAATTAAATTAAATCAATATTAAAATTAAATAAAAATCAAATTACATCAAAATTAATTTGTAGGGTGTCACAAAGGGGTGTAATATGGGCGGACCGGTTTATAAGTTACTAGCGGACCAATCGGCAGCTTCACACGCGTAGTGTTTCAATAAAAACATTACCCTCCTACTGCGCAGTTAGGTAAAAAGTAACCTATATTACTCAGGTGAATGTAGCTTTCCAATGGTGAAAGAATTTTTGAAATCGGACCAGTAGTTTTTGAGTTTATTCATTACAAACATACACACAAAAATACATAAATACAAATCTTTGCTCTTTATAATATTAGTATTACCCGTGCGCGATAAGTTGGGACCTGAGCGCGGTGACGTCATATTGGCGTGTTTGTACCGCCCGCAAAAAAGCGAACATAACAAGCAGCCGCCCGCGGCTTTGTCTTTGTTTTTTTTAACCTAATTTATTATGTTACTCAGGGAGGACGCTGCTTTTTATCTAATCTTTTTTACACTATTTGAATAAAATAAAATACAATGTTTAAGTTTATACATTTGTTTTATCTATTATTTACATTATCTCATCTTCGTCACTACTAAGTGGATTTATGCCTTCTAGAGGTTGTTCTTCGTCCTCAGTCTCACTATAATCACTTGACGAAGAGGTATCCGATAAATTTACAATTAATTGCGATTCATTCGTCTCTTGTCATCATGTCACAACAAAAACTACAACAACAAGACAATAACACAAACGAAAACTAAAAGAATTCCAGAGCGCGTCGTTACGTGATGTAGGCCAGTACGAGACTAAAAACCCCTAGTAAAAAATAGTGATGCGAACGGTACAATACGGGCGCCATCGGGGAAGTGCAGGGGAAGCGGTCGGGGAGTCGCATTCCTAGCAGGTCCCAAGTTATCGCGCACGAGTAATATAGATGTATAGATAGGACAGGTAAAAGTCGGCAGTAACCTTTTAGGCCACACGAATTACACCCAGCCTCTTACAAAGTAATGAAACTGCGAAGTTACAGCGCGCGGGTTCGTTTAGTTCAGGACTGTAAACTACAGAAACTTATTAGCAAAAAAACCTTACAAAGATTGCAAAGTTTTCAGTGTTCACCAACGGGTGTACCGAAAATAACATCTCACATATAAAATATAACCGAAAAAACCGTCAAAGCAAAATGGGCTCCAAATTATATTTCTCATTTGCATAAGTATGGAGTGGGTGGCGTCCCGGTTATCTCCTGATGATATTTATCCCGTCCCATTTTTATTTACGGAGATATTAAGGGGATAGAAAGGGACGGGAAATCGGCAATCATGAGTTGCACATGGCGGCAATCGGGCCAGTTATGCTAATTCCTCTTTGTCATTGAAGTGGATTGTGTTTGGATGAAGTCAGTGAATCTAATATAAACTCCAAAGGCCAGGAGATTGAACTGATTTACCATAATATTTGTACTTTTGAAGAAAAGTCGTAAAACTCTTCACTGAAAAAGTAACCTTTCATAAAGACATTTGTATAGTGTTTTAGTAAAATGAAATTAGGTCGTGCATGAAATACTTTCCAACCATATGGTTCTAAAAACAGTTATTTTAAGCATTTTACATTTAAATTTTTTGAACTTTTCTTTCTCAAACAGCAGGCAAAGAGAATTTATACCAAAGCTCAAAGATATTTTTATTAACTGGACAAACTATCTAAGCCGCCCGCGGCTTCGCATGCGTGGTATTTAAATTAAAACATTACCCTCCTTTTGCGCACTCGGGTAAAAAGTACCCCATGTCCTTCCCCAGGATATAATCTATCTTCTTGCTAAATTTCATTACGATCTATTCAGCCGTTTAGTTATGAAATGGTAACAAAATCTAAGCATACATAGGGACAGACAGAGCGAAGCAGCTTTATTTTATACTACTCGTAGTACTCGTATGTAGTGATTGCTTTTTGTTTGTGCCTAGACGGGCCTAAGCAAAGTAGCATCCATCCTTAATTATATTTCCAGTAACTTTAGTTCTCTTTTATATTTCAGTGCCTTTGGGTTACTGGAATTTCTTTACAAATTAGACCCAGACTTATTTATCTAAGATTTCAACACTAACTAACCTTTAAATCCCATTTACCAACCAAAAAGGCGAAATTAAATTAGTAATTCTAATTTAGGATTCCTCGTTTAAATTGTCTGGAGAAGACAAGGTAAATCTTGCGAAAATAACTGAAATCTTATGATACTTTCGACGAAAGTACTATATTTTTGTAATTACTTTTTCGACTGCCTTGTCTGGATAGTACTGTAATACTAACACTGTAGTACTAACACAATTCGAATGGAATAGTAGATTATTAAACGAGGGGATAAAGCAGTGTCTTGCATCACGGGCGCTATATTGAATCCCGAGCGTAACGAAGGATTCTAGAGTTAACTCACGGGTCGAGTGAGGGAGTTACTAGAATCCTGAGTGCAGAGAGGAATATAAGCACGCCCAAGATGAAGCTCCACGAGGAGAATAATCTATTTTTCACACTTTCTGCGAGACAAACCAAATCTTGGTTAGTACATTCTGTGCAGAGGTTAGTTCGATTTACGAATAAGTTCTTTTAGTGTGGGTGTCTCTTTAGTTCAAATTTTAATACAGTGGTGTGAAAAGTATATTTTATCACCTGGAAAGTTATGAGCTCTTACGAGTATGTAGGGTCGCACGGAGCACCTTTTTTGCCCGAATATGGCAAATTCAAATGAAAGAATTATGTTTTTAGCAGTCTATGTATGTATATATTTATATAAGTGTTGTATGGTTGTATTTACCTATATTTCACCGTAGCGTCTAAACTACTCATCCTATTTTGATGAATGAATTGTCAATCGTGCCTTTATCCTCGGGTGACATAGGCTACTATGGTATCACGTATTATGGGATTCAGTGTTTAAATCAAATCAAATCAAATATTTTATCTTGCGACAACGCACAATACAAAAATAACTACAAAAAATAAAACAGTATTTACTGGTGGTAGAGCTTTTGTGAACGGGCTCGAGGAAATGGGCACCACCGCCTTACCTTTATCTGCCGCCAAATAGCAGTACTTGTGCTGCTGTGTTCCGGTTAAATGGTAATGGTATGTTCCTGTAATTACTGGCACATAGGCATAACAGCTAAGTCCTATAGTATGGCAACGTATCCACTTAGAGATGAAGACAACATAATACCTTGGTTTGAATTCTATGTGGATATCCATTGACTGCAGTAGCCACTTAACATCTGTTGGACTGCATGCTCGTTTGCCATATAACTAGTATAAAAAAGTATATCAATAAAAAAAACAACACAAAATCTTAAAGCTAGGTAGGCACACAAAACTTATATAGCTCGTTTATTACGTCTTCACACAACTATCTTATGAAGATCTAGAAGATACCTAATTGTTTTTACCTTAGCGCCTCCGCGTTTTTAGCTCAAAATTACAAGTTTATATACCTCAAATGTGACGAGAACCCAAAAAACGAATATGTGGCATCGCAATTAACGATAGGAGTCTGCAATTAAAACTACTCGTTTACTGAATAGTTCGGCGAGGTGAGCGAGCTCTCATATTCATGGGGAATACGTAAGTTGAGGTGAATACGAGATTCAATGTCACTGGGACCAAAGTGGAACATTATGCCCTACTTCCAGCGGGTTTATACTAGGGCAGAGGTTCCCAATTTTATTTGGCAATGGAACCTTATTTGGTCATACTTTTTTGGCGGTACCCTAACTGGCTATTTTGATAACTAAAGTGTTTGCCTTGTAGTTTGAATATATTCATGTTAGACTCGAAGAATGAACAAATTATAAATGAAAATAATTATTATAAGTATTGCAAATAATTTATTGTAACAAAGAAATACAATGGACCTAGGTAATAATTAATTGTGAAAAATTAAATTTTTTCACGTTATTTCTTAAAGTCGCTGTAAAATTAGGCTTTATGTTTGACAATTGAACGCAAACCAATCTCGCATCGGTAAGTCTTCAGAAACTTAATCAGAACCAGGACAGCTTTCTCAACGATTGCCGGGTATTCATATTTAAGTACAATTCAACTTTAGCTCTCGGACAGACCGCGGAACTCTTGTGACCCATCCACGGAACCCCAGGGTTCCGCGGACCACCTTTTAGGAATCACTGTACTAGGCTATAAACAGGGCTATGATTCTGGGGGGTCTCGTATGTGTTTGTATATTTTATTTCTTTATTGACGTCTATGAAACGTAACCTGCATTTATTCGGGAAATTATATTATAAGGTATTTTCTGTGGCCTAATACCTATATTGTAGGGAATTAGAAAAAGAAGTGATATACCAAACTTTAAAATAAGAATGGGGTGATAAAGGCTGTTAGGAGCCGTTGGCTGTTTGTTAGTCTCGCTAAAACTCGAGAACGGCTGGACCGATTTGGCTAATTTTGGTATGGAATTATTTGTGGAAGTCGAGAGAAGGTTTAAAAGGTGTATAAATATAAAAATGCTCGGAAATAAATATACAGAATTATATTTAACAGAATAACTGTTAAAATATCGGAAAATATCACGCAAAAACAAATTACGAAGAAAATTCATTTTCTCATACATAATGATGGCCGGGGACAACAATTGATAATTCTACCAGGGTGACGTATATTGACAGCCCGCATTATATTCATGTCAAGGCGGTACGAAGTTTGGCGGGTCCACTAAGATTATATGTATATAAAAATCTAATGCTGTTCGTTAGTCTCGCTAAAACTAAAAAACGGCTTGACTGATTTTGATTACATTTTTTGTGTGTGTTTGAATAGATCTCTGGATGGTTTGGAATAATAATTGGACCCGGCAGGTGGCGCTACTGTCGAAATCTAGAAAATGGTGGACGAAGTCGCGGACATACAACTAGTTGTTAATAATTAACAAAAACTCTACAGTGTGTGCCCCAGTTTAGTATTCAATACGCGGCGATAGGCTTGCAACCTGTCACGTATGGAATATTCGGACTGGTCTCACCACAAGAGGGTGGGCAAAGTATATTTTTCTTTCTTTCTTAAAATACTAGCTGTTGCCAGCGACTTCGTACGCGTTACACTACTAAATGTGTAGGTAACCTAGAAATATAGCTAAACTCGCTGTTGCATATTGACACCCCATTATTATCCCATGGGAACTGATTTATGGGATATATGGTAGCCTATATGGTGATCCAGGTATATAATCTACGTATATACCAAACTTCATCGGTTCAGACGTTACGGCGTAATAAAGTAACAAAAAAACAAACATCCAAACATTCGCATTTATTAGTGTGATTATTAAAATATCTTTTGGGATCTGCGTACTAAGCAAGAGATTTGAGGTTGTCCATGACGAGGTATAAAAACATAAAACCTATATACGTCCAAAGGTTGTCTGGAAAAGGTCGCTAGCGATAAGACCGCCTATCGTACCGTTATTTTTGTGTATATCTTTGTATATTTCATTTTGTTTTGTGTGCAATAAAGACTATATCTAACCTAAACACTTATCAAATCTACTAAAGAAAACTACTATTCTAAAAAATTCTAAATAATATTTCCTTGGACACTTAATCTACCTACTTTCCTAATTTTATGTTAAACTAGCTGGCCAATCTGCGGCTTCGCACGCGTAGTTTGTCAATAAAAAGTAGCCTATGTGTTAATACAGGTTATGATCTACATACATACGTACCAAGTTTCATCGCAATCAGTTTAGCCGTTCCGGCGTGATAGAGTAACAAACATCCATACATACAAACTTTCGCGTTTATAATATTAGTAAGATTTACTACCCTATCCTTCTTACCTAATGTAAATCTGTATTTAACCAACCTACTTACCTAACGGTGACTTAAGACGATACAAAATGTTACCTAGTTTATACATTTTCATTGTAAGTGACGAAATGTTTTATAAATGGGAAACAAATATTCTTTGAACTGAACTGATCTATCTTTATTTATGGAAAAATCTGCGCAATAACAGAAAACTTTATAGTCAAAAGTAATCCTTTCATATTTGCATTTCATATTTGCCAATCCCACATGTTTCTGTTACATTTTCACATCACAGGGCTCTTCAGAAAAATGTGTACCGAGAGCGGAACGAACGCTATCCATCTTCTTGACTTTGTTAGTCAGATTGTAGTCGCTACTGTATGAAGCTGTCATATTGCATCGCTGCCTTATATTTCTAGTAACTTCCTGGAAAAATAAAGAAGGATGCATCTGTTTTCCTTGCACGTACCTAAATCTATAGCACGTGTGCTCCTATTTCTACGGCAGTTTAGTTTTTGAAGTAAAACTTCTTTACGCACGCTTGACTTGGGGAGTAAGCTGGTGAATGCGTTACGAAAAGGGCGAACGGAAGTTTAGAGGGAGATATAAGTCAGTGAAGATAAAAAGAGAAGAAAAAGTTATGTTTCATATATTTTTAGACGTTAATGTGCGAGTGCGCGTTGCGTCTGTCCAGAACATAGACTGATCGATCTACAGACGTGTGGACAGCTCGTGGGAATTAATCTGCGGACGCATCTGTTTCTTCGTAATTTCATTTCGTTCTTGAACAGTTTTATAAATTAATATTTTGAAAAAGAAGTTTTACTTCAATCGTGTGGTCTATATATAGGTCACGCACCTTAGAATGCAACCATACGCTTCAAACTGAAACACAGCAATGCTGCTTAATGCTGGCAGAAAAAGGTATGGTGGTAGTACTTCCCCGGACGAGCCCTTTCACAAGGAACTCTACTACACTTAGATTACTCGATACATTGATTGAAGTATAATTTCATCATAACTTTAATATTCTCATAGATACTACAGGTGACCAAAGAGCTGGAACTTACCTCTGCCAACGGATATGCCTAGCCATTCAAAGAGGTAATGTTGCCAGTTTTTTTGGGCACCTTACCTGCAGATGGAGACTTAAATGCAGTTTTTTGTTTATAGGTTTATTTTAAATTTAGTTTTAGGTATTTGATTTAATTGTAGTTTTTATTGTTAATCTGTTTGATAAAGTAAAATAATTTTTGTAACTTTAGTTCTTAAAGGACGTAAAAATAGTGTTATCTAAAAAATAAATATGTATGATTTTTATATATTTAATATTATTGATAAGTATATTTAATATTATAATATTATTTATTTATTTTTTATTATTATTATACAATTTATTTTAATATTATTTTATTCAGTCATCAAACACATTCACCGAACTTTTGAAGTAAAACTTCTTTACGCACGCTTGACTTGGGGAGTAAGCTGGTGAATGCGTGACGAGAGTGTTACGAAAAGTGTGATCGTGCGAGGCGAACGAAATTTGAGAGGGAGATATGAGTTAGTGAAGATAGAAAGAGAGAGAGTTTCGTTTCGTATTCCTACTGTAGGGGCAAGAGTGAGAGGTGCGAACACGTTTCGTATATCTAAGATACAGTGCAGGCCTATTGTCTGTATCATACTGTAGGAGTCAGAGAGAGTAGCGCTCGTGCACATTTTCTTTCTATCTTCCTCTCATAGCCAGTGCATGAAATCCTACTAATATTAAAAACGCGAAAGTTTGTATGTATGGATGTTTGTTACTCTTTCACGTCGGAACAGCTGAACCGATAGCGATGAAATTTGGTATGTACAAAGATCATAACCTGGATTAACACATAGGCTATTTTTTATTGGCAAACCATGCGTGCGAAGCCGCGGATTGGTCAGCTAGTATATATATATATCTCAGTCAGTAGTTCGTCTGCGAGTTTGCTAGCGTTACGCGAACGGTGATTTCTTGATTATTCTTCGTTATTTCATTTCATTTTTGAACAATTTTATAAATTAATATTTTGAAAAAGAAGTTGTATTTCAGTCGTGTGGTCTAAAGCACACTCGGTTTTTATATAAAACGGGATTTATCACGTACCATTTTATCGGTGTTTTTACTATGTTTCGGTTAAACTCGTGAAAATTCATCGTAAATCACGAAAGTTGTGGAAGTAATATTCACTGACTTCTAATCGTGTTATCAATTAGCGATTTAAATCAAAAACGAGGTATGAATTTAAATTGTATTTATTTACTTCCGCTATTCAAAAGTCAGAACTCGAGGAATGTTTTTGTAATGAATAAAAGTCTCTAAAATTCGAATAAGTTGGAAAAGCTAAGATTTAAATATCACTTCAAATATAATAATATAAATAAATTTTCTTCACTCATGTTCTGAAATTTGGTAATCGTAAATTCGAAAAAGGCTTCGTAAATGCGTCATACGGCACTAGGGCCGTAAGTAAAATTTAAAATAGAATGAAGCTCGTTGCATACTTATTATGCTGAAATGAAATACAATCTCCATGATAAATCGTTATTTCGATTTATAAAACCAGCCAAGTGCGAGTCGGACTCGCGCACGAAGGGTCCCGTGCCACTATCTATAAAAACGGCAAAAAAATCTTGTCTGTTGTATAGGAGCTCCACTTAAATATTTATTTTATTCAATAGCACAATTTTATTTATTTCCTTACTAGAGATTGGTGCCGATTAAACCTCTAAAAGAAGCGCCCATATTACTCAGAGGACTATTTTAATTGGCGTCAACGTACAACGTATGTATAGGCACTCCCTTTAATTATCAACTTTTTTGATTTTTTGGAATTTTTCCTTTATTTTTGCTATAAAGACTTATTGCCAAATTTCTTGATTCTAGGTCAACGGGAACTACCATATCTAGGTTTTCGACCCAAAACCTATAGGGTACTTCCGGTTGACCTGGAATTGTCAATTTTAGTTAAAAGCAAGATCTTTTAACACAAGTAAAGCAAACTTTCCGAAACAAAAAAAAAGTTGAAAATTAAGATAAATTTTAGTACTTACAAGTTTACCCGAAAATCTAAATCTACCCGTATCTTTTTATTGTATTGACTCAGGACCTTGATTTTTATACACCTAATAGGGACTATAGATTTCATTATTTGGTATAAATTTCAAGTTGCTAGGTCCACCCATTCCTGAGAAAATCGGTGATGACACAGCCAGACGGACAGGATGTCCATCTGGCTGTCCGTGTGTCTTAAGAGAGTGATCTTAAAAGGTTTCATTTTTTTACCTTTTGAGGTGCGGAACCCTAAAAATGAAGAAAAGTCTAGAAAAAAATAATGGATAACGTGATTATGTTCTTTTTAGTAACAAACTCTTATCAGTAGACGTTTGTAATTTTCTCGCTTTCGTGATGAAAAGTTATGCATTATCCTCGGATGTAATTAGATCGCTTACAGCTCTTGTATAACAATATACTATTATTATTGTGTTGTAAAGCTTTATATCGCTGTAGGCTGAATGCAAGCTTCTAGAACTTTCAAATTAATAATGAACTAACATCTACCGCCGCTACTCTGAGTCCAGCGCATTGTCTTCGCACAACTCGTACGATGTCGCCGCCCATCCATCTGGAGGTCTGCTCTTGTCACGTGATTACTACCTATTCGATTCTTCCGACTTCCGTCCTTTCCCAATATTAAAATATAACGTAGGATCAGCTGTATGACGGTTTCTAAAAAGAGAGATGTCAGGTATGGTATTGTCAACGTTCACCATTGGGGAGTTATGGAGTATCCACTCCGCTCGTTATTGTTAATGCAACTTAGAATAGGTTCTTGAGTACGACGTATAAAATGCTGCTACACGCGCTGACCAATCAACTCGGTCAATAAATAACAGCACTTGACCGCCGACGCATATTTGAAGCCCCACAATGCTTTAGCTGCTTTGCGAAATCCACAATGAGGAAATCCGCAGACGAACTAAAATTGCCGACATAGCTCTCAAAACTAGCAAGTTGAAGTGGCAATGGGCAGGCCACATCGCTCGTAGAACCGATAATCGTTGGGGAAGAAAGGTTCTCGAGTGGAGACCATGGACTGGAAGACGCAGCGTAGGCCGGCCCCCCACAAGGTGGACCGACGATCTAGTAAGAATCGCGGGGAGCCGTTGGGCGCAAACGGCTACCAACCGCTCGTTGTGGCGATCTAAGGGGGAGGTCTATGTCCAGCATTGGACGTCTGACGGCTGATGAAGATGATGATGAATGCTTTAGCGCCGTTATGTATGTACTTATTGTAAGAAACAACGACTTTCATTGGGGTATTGTATTTATTTCTCGTTATTTTATAACCTCAATCCTGTTATACATGAATCTATTACTTAATCAATAATTTTATGCACAGATATGAGCGATTATGAGCGTATGCCGGCAAACAACTCGATGACGGCGGTCGGACAGTAAGAAGCGAATTCTGTTTTATAGAATGAATAACAAAATTGTCAATATTTGTGCAGTACGACATTAATTATAAGTGTTAGTTTTGGTAATTCTAATAGTGCATAGTTCTAAGAATGTTTTTGAAATGTATAACAATGGTAAAATTATTCGTAGGACGGGCGGTTTGCTCAAACAATTTGACTATAATAGATAAGATGAAAAGAGACTATTTCTCACGAACGAATGTATTATAGTTTTAAGCAGATGTTTGACAATTGGTGTACAATCCAGTCATAATGGGCCGGTCTGTTTATGATTATGACTAGGAAACAATGCCCTGTTCTTTGAATATTCTATCAGCCCGAATAATAAAAGGTATTGGGGCTATTTAAGACCGCTTTCTAGGAAATTTACCATGAGAAATATTTTGGTATGCCATTCAGGCATGGGGCCTGCCCAGGTAATTTGTATAAATATAGAGCCAATTTTTGTACGGTGTTCAGTTCGGTGGTACCATTGTTAAGGAAACGTTCTCCTCAATAAACGAAGAAATATCGACCCGGTGTTTCAATCTGAAGAAAAACCCAAGAAGCTTCAAGCTCCCTCCAATCCAGCAACTAGGTGTGCCATCGACTCACCTCGCTTCTTCGCCAAGAGGGCATAGGCTACCATACCTACGCTCTTGAGGACGAACGACTCCTTCGCGTCGTGATCCGCGGCCTCCCTGCGGAGCACTCTACAGACTCCATCAAGTCAGACTTGCTGGTTCAATCTTTCCCAGTCAAGGAGGTCCACCGTATGCATAACGGTAAGACCTTGTACAACCTGGTACTTGTAGTACTGGAGCTCTCTCCGGAAGGCAAGGCCATCTTCAACTTGAAGACGGTCAACAGCCTCTCCGGCCTCAGGGTGGAACCCCCACACCGAAACGGCATCCCCAGCCAATGCCATTGATGACAACTCTATGGACATTCGGCCAAAAACTGCCACGCCCGCCCCCGTTGCGTCAAGTGCCTAGGAGATCATGGCACCTCTGACTGCAAGCGCACACGCGACACCATCGAGCCGCCAAGCTGTGTGCTATGCGGTGCTGTGGGACACACCGCGAATTATCGTGGTTGTCCTTCAGCACCCAAAGCCAACAGAGTGGCGACCCGCAGGAGTCAGCCTCGCGCTCTCCCTCAATACACCAAGTCAACTCCCAAGTTGACCATAGTACCCACCCATGTGTCTCAGGAGTCTCAACTCCCTAAACTCTCAGCCTGGGCCAAGACCTTGCCATATTCCAGCCTAGCCCCTAAGGCGACGGCCCCTCCTCTGCGCTCTACTGAGCCAGCTCCATCTACCAAGATGAGCAAGTCTGATTTTGCTTCCGACCTAGCGCTCATCATGAAGTTTTCCTCAATTGATCTTGCCGAGGTTCGCGTGCTAGCACAGAAGCTCAGGCAATCTAATACTACAATAGAGAAGCTGATTGCCCTCGAGGCGCAATCAGCTCTTCTCGCTGCCGTTAAGGCAGCTTCGCCATCGTCAAACCCCTTTTAAACCGCCAAAATGGTTGTACAAAAGGAACGGAAGAAACCCCGTTCATTATCATTAGCGTTTTTCAATGCTGATGGTCTCTCTAGACAACGTTTTATTGTTCAAGACTTCGTCAAAAGGCATCAATTTGACCTCTTGCTAGTCCAAGAGACTAACTTGAAGCCTGGACATCGGGATCCAAAAATCCCCAACTATCAGATTTTACGCAACGACAGACTGCTAGCCCTGAGAGGCGGCACTGCCATTTACTACAAGAAATCTCTTCACTGCATGCCTTTAGATCCACCTCCTATGAACTACATAGAAGCCTCTGTCTGCCGAATAGCAATGACCGGTCACTCCTCGGTCATTGTTGCATCCTGTTATGTTTCTCCTAGTAAAACTTGCTCATCTCAATTCGAGAGTAATCTGCAAGCTCTTTTCAGCTTAGGAAGCTCCGTCATTTTGGCGGGTGACTTCAACTCCAAAAACGTCATGTGGAATAGCACTAAGACCAACTGCAAAGGTAGACAATTAGAAAGACTAGTTGAACCCCTTGATTTCGATATCATTGCCCCTAGGGGTATGACTCGCTTCCCTACTGCCACTCCCTCTGACCTCTTGGACATAGCGCTTCTCAAAAACGCAGCCCTTTGGTTACGCTCGATCGAAGTTATACACGAGCTTGACTCCGACCATCGCCCAGTTTTACTACTGCTAGGCCCCCCACTGACCAGACCCTTGCTACCAAGACTGTGGTAGAGTGGCATAAGCTTGAGAAAGCTCTCAATAATGGTTTAGGTAAAATATATGAGCGTCTTCTAATGAAGCGTCTCTGGTCCCATGTCAATGAGTTTAAACTCCTTCCCAATGAGCAGTTCGGCTTCCATGCCCAACACTCATGTCCACAACAGGTTCTCCGCGTAACGGAGCATATTCTCTCCAATTGGCAAAGTACCTGGCTTTCTGATACTGGTGCCGTCTTCCTCGATGTAGCGAAAGCTTTTGACAAGGTCTGGCACAATGGCTTGGTATACAAGTTTTCCAAACTCGGAGTGCCAGACAGACTCGTGCTCATCATACGAGACTATCTCCAAGGTCGTAACTTTCGCTACACCGTGGAAGGCACACTCTCAAACCCCAGGCCAGTTAGAGCCGGAGTCCCTCAAGGCTCCGTTCTCGGCCCCCTCTAAATCACGCTGTACACCAGCGATATCCCTCGCACTCCTCAAGTGGAAATAGCCCTATATGCAGACGACACGGCCTTATACACATCCAATCGGAACCCCGATCGGGTGGGTATAAGGCTGCAAGCTGCCCTTCACGCTCTTGCCGCTTGGTTTCGCAAGTGGCGGACAAAATCGTTTCTTGCGAAAAGCCACAGGCTCGCCTTGGTATTAGATTTAATAGCCAAGTTCATCAAGCTCGCTTCCAAGCGACATTATGAACTTGCCACTCATCATCCGAATCCTTTGGTACATACCATTACGGACTATTCGATTGAACCGTCCGAACACAGAAAAATCCTCCGTCGTCCGAGACACGTTCTCGGAGACCCGGATGACGAAATCACTTCCGCTAATGCGGAAAAGTCATCCACATTAGACAGAGCAAACACTCCACAAATACACCGACCTTGCCGGCGAGGTCGACGAGTCCCTTCAGTCACCGCATATACGAGGTACAAGCACGTATCCGGGTGTTTCTCTCCTATCCCCGTCCCGGCAACAGCCCAAGCCGAGGTTCGTACCTAAGTGGTGCCCTTGCGCTAGTTGCCTCATCAAAAAAATTACAGGGCTGAGCGCCTTCTGCGCTCGCCAAAAGCTCGGTTAAGCTGCAACGGCCTAAGAGGCCAACAGCGAGATTAGTCCATTCGAAAAAAAAATACGGTGTTCAGTTCGGTGGTACCATTGTTAAGGAAACGTTCTCCTCAATAAACGAATAAATATCGACCCGGTGTTTCAATCTGAAGAAGAACCCAAGAAGCTTCAAGCACCCTCCAATCCAGCAGCTAGGTGTGCCGTCGCGCACTATATTGCTGAATTAATAATAAAATTATATAATTAGGACAAATAATCGCTAACACTATAATACTGAATCTGATAAGCTTATAACAATAAGCTGTCCTACAAAGACACAAATTAAAACAAATTACAAAGTCACTCACGAACAAGTAACAGATCTATGCCGTATCGCTGAGTGATATACTTCTGTAGATTCTACTAGTATTTGTTCTGTGGCACAAACTTGTGTACGGCGACTATGGCGTAACTTTTTCATACCACCCTTGTTATTACTTCAACCCCTCTTTACCCCACAGGGGAATACAGACGTTGAATTTTAAACGGAAAACTTTAATACGGGATATGAATGTTTTTAAACAATAAGTAATGGATACTATTTTACTTTTGGCCAGCTTGGCTTGTTTTCAATGCACCATTTTGTGTGTGTTCTTATTAATGTTTGTTTGCTTTATTACGCGGAACAGTGTGGAAGGGTTGTGTGAATTGTTTTTGTGACTGAAAACAAACTTCCACGGTAATGGGTGAGCGTACGTATTAATTATTTGTAAGTGCATGCTCAATAGCGATGCTAATAAAATAGCATATTATTTTGTTGTTAGGAAAAATATTGATATAAAATATATTCATTGTACGAAAAACAATTAGTTTTCCTCGCAAGAGGGCATTACTGAAATAAACGCGACTCCGCCCAGACATTTTCACACATAAATCTTCGCCCCAGAAACTCAAAGATAAGCAATCAATCAATACTCTGATACTCCATATCCTCATACATAAAATCATTTATAACGTATCCATTTGTCGCAAAGGCAACTTTCCTTTGAAGTAGCGATGTAACTCATAAAAGCATATTCTTTGAATTCGAATTGAGAACAAGAAAATTAAATACTTTTCGGCGATCTAAAGTTCATCGTCAAATCAATTTAAGCTTATAGTTTAAATTTTAAATAATCGGCCAAGTGCGAGTCGGACTCGCGCACGAACGGTTCCGTACCATTATATATTCTTATTCTTTGCGCCTTTCGTGGAACTTACCTTACAAACGTAATGTTTGACATAACAGAATAAACAGAATTTTAACCAAAATCAGCAAGTTTTGAGATTGAGTGGGATTGTTCAATGATGGTTATTCTCGTAAGTTTCAATAATCGGCCCCCTCGGGATAACAAACTAGTTATGGTATATCCTGTATAATAAATATTCGGGAAAAAAGTTATTTGCGTTCATTGTTAACGTTGCAATTTAATATCTAACTTGTATACAGTGTTAGAATGAAGAACCTTGTCAGATTAAATGATTAAACCAAATACGGTTTACAACCAACGGCTTGCAAATTAATGAGAATTTTCCCCAATCAAACCATTACAAATGCAAAGGAAGTCAAAGGTTTTCATCAAAGGTTGTCTGGAAGAGATCGCTTTTAGCGATAAGTTCGCTCATTGTATACCTTTATTTATTGTTTATTTCCATTATTGCTGTATTTTTGTTTGGTGTGCAATAAAGAGTATTTCATTCATGTGAAAATTATAGACGTTTGTATAGTAGATTTATCACACATCAATATCCTCAGTTTACGAGAAAACGGCGATAGTCGATGCTCGTCGAACGCCGCGTGGGATCACGTGATAAATGATATTGAACACCGCCGCTCTACTTTACAACAACGTGCTATCTATATGTTACTATAAAACTAAAAACAGAAAAACAATTTATAACGCCTATATAAATGTCCTATAACCTAATAAATGATGTCAGTGTTAAACCAGCTTTTAAATGACGCGCACGACCGATAGCCTAAGCCAGCTGACTCTATACTTCTCTAGACCCCTACGCATTAGACTTCTTATTTCTCCATTTGATTTTCGGTTGTGGGGGTCCGACTCTGGAATGACTTGCTATTAAACATTAGAAGGCTGAAACCAGAGAGTCGTTTAAGAGGTTGGTGCGTCAGCGGTTCCTTGAAAAGTTAAAGATAAATTAGGCACTGATACCATCATTGCGTTTGACTTAGGTTTCCAATATATTCTATATTTTTTTTAAATCTTTATACTTTTATGTGAGTTACCGTATATACATATTATAATTATTATGCTTGGTAATTATAAACATGTTTATATATAGAAAGAAAGAAAGAAAAATATTTATTCAGACCACCACAAATGGACACAGAAACAAATGACATAAAAAATATTACCTAAAAACACCTAAAAAGTTAAATGTGGTGGCGAAATGGTTTTCAGCTCAGCATTTGCTACAGCATGTTGCCATACTGCAGCGCTGGTATTCTGCTGAGGCCAGTGTTGACCTCACGGACACCCAGACATTTATACAACTATAAGATTTAAAACATTACAATTTTCTAACATTATATCTAGCACCTTCTACAGATCACTATATAGTCATTTATTAATTAAAATACCATTTTTCCTGTGTCATGCCTTACCTTCTATTAGCACGACCAGGATTACTGGTAGATAATGCTACTAGCATTAAGTTCTTCTATTCTGTTTTGTGTGAAAGTATTAAATTAATAAATAAATATTATTTAGCGGGAAGGAGTGGTCCCGTGAATTAAAATGATTATTTGACTGTCTACTATCCAGGGTATCAAATGACAGATTGCCAAATGCATTATATAAATAATCTCCAGCAAGTTAGACGCTATTCGTCAAGCTAGAAGCTAGATCATCAAGCTCACTTCCAAGCGACATATACCTCCGACATACCATTCCGGACTATTCGATTGAACCGTCCGAGCACAGAAAAACCCTCCGTCGTCCGAGACACGTTCTCGGAGACCCGGATGACGAAATCACTTCCGCTAATGCGGGTGAGTCATCCACATTAGACAGAGCAAACACTCCACAAATACACCGACCTCGCCGGCGAGGTCGACGAGTCCCATTAGTCGCCGCCTACACGAGGTACAAGCACGTACTCGGGCGTTTCTCTCCTATCCCCGTCCCGGCAACAGCCCAAGCCGAGGTTCGTACCTAAGTGGTGCCCTTGCAAATAAAAAATAAAGAGAGAAAAAAAAAATAGACGCTATTCGCATGCAGCAAAGTAATAAAGCAGGTTGGTTTGGTCGGAAGACTTTTTCAATTATTAATAGATAGATAGATAGATAATTCTTTATTGTTACACCAAATTAAAATAACTTAACCTAGAAAACTTAGAGACTAATACATGGTGGTACAATAGGCGACCTTATCGCTCAAAGCGATCTCTTCCAGGCAACCTTCGGATGGACTGGATTGAAAAGACGTGTGAGGAGGCGGTGTTACAATAAATACCTATTTATGTAGGATATAAATAAATAAATACCTAAACCTAAAATATACCTACATATACGTATACTTACATAAATATATATAAAATATATACATATACTTTTACGATAAATATCTAAAGGAAATACAATGTTATTGTCATTGAACATGGTCAAAAGTTGATCTGAAGACAATTTTCTAGTATATCAGCTGAGAAGTCATCCTGACCCCCAAACGCTTCAATGGCGCATGTTAATTTTACCTCCTCAGGTAAAATTAACACCAGGTAATTAATTCGGTATAATATATATAAAATTAGATGGCGCGCGCCTCCGCCATCTGTTTCTGTTCGACGTTAGACTGATACTTTCCTAAAACATCCCTGAAACTCAAAATTAAAATTTAAAAAAGTTTTTGACTCTTACACTCCTTAAACAGCTGATGAACTGAGTGAAATCTCAGAATTCAACTGTTTTCAAGGCCACATCCCATGCAATAAGTTTTTACATCTGATGATCACCTGGACAGCGAATTGTCTGCTTTGTAACACTATAGACGATGTATATGACATATTAATGGAATGTGTACGCAACGAAGCTATCAGAAATACCATATTTTTTAGATTTACTGTTCTCACCTCTGAGACGGATCAGCGAATTACCAACTTGGAGCTCTGGAATCAATTGAGAGAAGAGCCAAGAAGCTCATGGGCAACGATGAGCTAGTTGATGCACGGCTCCTCAGCCTAGAGCATCGACGAAAGGTTTTTTATCGAGTACATTTCGGGGAGTGTGCAGCGGAACTTTTCAACCTGATTCCACCATCTTCTTTCTATCGACGGACAACCAGACGCTCTGCGGTGCGCCACCGCTTATGGTATAAATACCTCCCATTCGCACAAAGCGGTTTTCTTCGACCTTTAATAAGCGCACCGCCAAAGAGTGGAACGCCTTGCCAGAGTCTGTGATTCCTGATAGCTACAACCTGGGTATCTTTAAGTCGCGAGTGAATAGGTTTCTTCTAGGCAAGCGTGTACCATCGTAGACCGCATCATCGCTTACCATCAGGCGAGATCGTGGTCAAACGCAAACCTATAATATATAAAAAAAAATTAGTGAAATAGGTTTATGTAACAGTGTTCTAGCTGAATCACTTTCGGACTCAGCTAGAACACTTTACAAACTAGTTACATAAAGTTAAATTTTGTGACTAAATCATTAATAAAGATTACCTACCAGGGCGGTGTAAACACATGTGCGACAAAGCCCTTTTCATTGATTAAAAAAAAGCGATTTGAAGTTATTCTAAAAATTAAGAAAATTTGTTGTGCAAATATCTTCTACGTGAGATATCAATTCTGTTTCGATTGTTTTATACCACTAAAGCCGCAAAGGTACACACGGCTACACATCAAGCTATAAATTTCCAGTCTAAGCTGACCTCGCGTTATGTAGAATGAGAGGTCAGCTTATACTGGAAGTATATAGCGTGATGTGTAGCCGTGTGTACATTCGGCCTTGATACTCGTAGCACTCTGTATTGTTTTTACTTGACTAAGTCAATACCAAAAGGAAGGATTATGTTTTTAGCAGTGCATGTATTTGTGTGTTTTAGCAGTGTTTGACTATCTCCGTGGCACAGTGGGCGTATAGTTAGCTGAGACGCAGGAGATAGCGGTTTCGATTCCCGCCGCGGAACAAATGTTTGCATCATCTTCAAATATTTGTTCCGGGTCTAGATGTTTTTCTATATATTATAAGTATGTATTTACAAATAAAAGTGTATCAGTATTATATGACTCATCTGGTTCCCATAGTACAAGCTCTGCTTAGTTTGGGGTTAGATAGCGCTGTGTGAAATGTCCACCAATATATGTTTATGTTTGAATTTACCTATGTTCAATCGTAGCACCTACACTACTCATTTGACTTTGATGACATAGGTTCCATTTTTAACCAACTACGGAGAAGCCAAAACGAAGGGTTATGTTTTTAGTAGTCTTTGAAAATATGGTCCACCGTTGAGCCAAAACTACTGATCCGATTTTGATGAATGAGGTGTCAAACGATTCATTATTATGGTGCTGGTGGCATATGCTTCCATCGACATAGGTTTAGGACATCGTTGTCAGGTTTCAATTTTTAATTTTATATAGCTTGTTTCCTATATGGAAATGCAATGGCCCACCCGAAAATGTCTGGTAACCATCACCTTTAACAAACCGTTGCTTTGTAGGGCACGCACCTTAGGAACGTATTGTTACGCCTAAGGTTGTTACACAATAGATAATGGTCGGCTTTTCAAAGGTCATACCTACTATGTCACAGAATAGATAATACTAGTTATACACCTACAACTACGTTTTTACCTATAGTTGCACAGACTAAGCAATAGTAGTCATTATTATAAATACGAGATTTATCACGTACCGTCTTATCGGTGTTTCGACCGACAATGTTTCAGTTCAATTCGTGAACCTTCATCAGGGTGAGTGCGATCCGCTCCGAATAACGTCTCGCTTCGAGGCCTCGTCTTAACTTCGTTGTGAGTGCGAGGCGAGACGTTATTCGGAGCGGATCGCACTCACCCTGATGAAGGTTCACGAATTGTACCGTAACATTGTCGGTCGAAACACCGATAAGACAGTAACGTGATAAATCCAGTATTTATAATAATGATTAAAATCAAACACGAAAGTTTTCTAAGTAAAACCGGAGTCCTGTGTAAATACCTACACAGTTTCAGTTCCTAGCGGAACCTTTGAGAACGTTCGCGAAGTAACTGCGTGCGATATAAATAGGGCGTAGAAACGCCCGCAGAGTCAGTCCCAAAACCGATCTCTCTATTTGGTGTGCCCATCTACTAGGTTCTACTAAATACTTGGGTGTCATACTTGATAGACGTCTTTCATTTAGGTTGCACATCACTAAGAGATGCCACCAAGCAAAGTTCACCTTAGGACGATTGTCCTCACGCCTAAGCAAGTAAAGTAAAATGTCTCTTAGAAATAAGATGACCTTTTACAAAGCTTGCATTCGTCCCATCATGACATTCGCCTCTGTAGTATTCGCCCACTCTCGTCAAGTTGCTGCTATTCAGACAGTACAAAATCGTTTCTTTTGAAAAGCCACAGGCTCGCCTTGGTATTTTCGCAATAACGATCTACACCGCGAATTAAAAATAGAGTCAATAGCCAAGTTCATCAAGCTTGCTTCCAAGCGACATTATGAACTTGCCACTCATCATCCGAATCCTTTGGTACATACCATTCCGGACTATCCAATAGATCCGCCCGCGAACAAAATCCTCCGTCGTCCGAGACACGTTCTCAGAGACCCGGATGACGAAATCACCTCCGCTAATGCGGAAGAGATTTCTGAGTCATCTACATTAGACAGAGCAAACACTTCACATATACACCGACCTCGCCGGCGAGGTCGACGAGTCCCTTCAGTCGCCGCCTATACGAGGTACAAGCACGTACCCAAGCGTTTCTCTCCTATCCCCGCCCTGGCAACAGCCCAAGCCGAGGTTCGTACCTAAGTGGTGCCCTTGCGCTAGTTGCCTCATCAAAACTTACAGGTCTAAGCGCCTTCTGCGCTCGCCAGAAGCCCGGTTGAGCTGCAACGGCCTCAGAGGCCAACGGCGAGATTAGTCCATTAAAAAAAAACCAAAGAGGCAGTCTGGAATTGGCGATACGTGCGCATATTTCGGTTATTTAGCTATGGTTAGTAGTTTATTGTGCAACAGCGGTGTGAATTAGTATGTTGTGGTCACTTGTGATTAAGATCGTGTATTTATCATTTCAGTGTTGAATAAAAGTGTGTTGGTTAGATTGATTTCAATTATTTTATCCCGAACCCTCAGCTCGTAACAGTATCATACGAGGCATGGCCCTGCGTAATTCAACTTGAGGCTTATAGGTATTGAATACTATTCATTCCTCTCCGCTATGGTTGCATATGTTCACCGCCTGGTCTAATAGGTATTGAGGTTCCGTCATAGCGATAACCGGTGCCACAGGACAGTTTAAAAATGTAAGTTCGGAGTTCCGAGAATGCTTTCAGAAATTTTACAGTATATTTTTGTTTCAAAATGCGTTAGATTTTCAGCAAAAATGTGCTTTTATTTTTATGTTAGCTTTTAGAGGTTTCATACAGTGTCCTGTGGCATATAATTGTTTAATTTTAAGTATTTCCTCTCTCTTAAAATGTAACGGAATTTTACATTGTGTGCTAATGTAGTGAATAAATGATTGTCTATGTTTATATATATTTTAACCCACGGGAGCATTGTCTTCCCTTAATAACAAGGGCTAGGCAAAGGTCTCTCCCCTATTCCTCCACATCTCACGATCACTCGCCCCGTCCCACCAGCCATCTTGAAATGCATCGAGGTCGTCACGCCAACGTTTCCTCGGCCTGCCCCGGCTTCGACGCCCATCTGCAGGCACCCATTGTGTGACGACTGTTTCCCATTTGTCTGTGACCATACGACTGACGTGACTCGCCCAGTCCTACTTCAGCCTGGCAGTCTTGTCGCCAATATCTGCGATGCCGGTCTTCGCGCGCAGTGTGGTATGGCGGATCCTGTCGATTCTCTTTACCCCTAACACGCTGCGTTCCATGGCTCTTTGGCAAACCTTGAGTTTGGACTTTTGAGATTCTGTCAATGACCAAGTTTGGGCACCATAGGTAAGGACGGGCAGAATACACATCTCGATGAGTTTACGCTTAAGTGACAATGGAAGGTCTCCCTTCATTAGCGTCTTCATGGACCAGAAGCTCCTCCAGGCATTTTCGACGCGGCGATCGACCTCTTTATCTTGCCTGTTTATCTATAAATACCTTAAAGACTAACATACGTATGACAATAAACATAAAACTTACACTGATTTATTTGGGGGGTTTTGCTTCGTAGCCGCTTCCCTGTAGCGCTTGTAAACGACGCCGGCTGGCCAGAAATCCGAATCAAGTATTACCATCCTTATACTTTGCTGGAATCTATAATAATAAAATTGCTGGACATTTCACACAGCGCTATCTAGCCCCAAACTAAGCAGAGCTTGTACTATAGGAATCAGATAACTGATAGAATACTTACATACTTTTTTTTGTAACTACATACTTGTAATTTATAGAGAAACAACGAAACCCGAAACAAATATCTAAATTATTCTGAAAAATATCGGAACAATATTATCTATTAATTTTGACCGAAAGAAAAATGTTCTTCAGTTTAATATACTTAAATAATATTTTCCTAAATAGGTTAAACGGCCGCTTGCGTTAACTTATTCATATTATAAAAATTCAATGCGCAAGCGCACCTTGCACACACTTTCGACTATATTATTGTTCAATTGTTTTGGCTCTCTCGTTCGCAGCGTGACAACTTTTTTTGTCTGCGATTCTACTATACGTATCGTCAAATTCTACTAAAATGTACTAACACATTTTAAAAATCTACTAAGTTCCTACCACCACCTAACAGGGCAAGTTTTTCACTTAAAATAAAAGTTACTACTTAACAAAATTGATTTATTTATTTAAAATTCACAGTGTTTTCCATAACTTGCAACATAGGTAAATGTATCAAGTTGAAACTTTGTACGATTCCCTGCTTCTTGTAGGTAAATCTTCTTTTGCGTGCAAAATGGCTAATAATATGTATTTATTTAATCGGTTTATATCAACAAAAATATATAAGCTTGTAATAAGAGGATAGAAACCACAAAGACACATCTATTGAAATTAAATATTATCACTAAAGTAATAAATTTTATTTTGCAGTACAGTGTTATCATTTAACTATACCTTACGGGAAATCTTCGATCAATTTCAGGAGTATTGCGATCTTGTAAATGTATTTCCATCACACATACCTACTTACAAAATTGACAATACTACTTAATTCTATTAAGGCATTTTGACCTACTATAGAATCTTATGTTAGGCTCATAATCTACTAGAAAAGTAGAAATCTACCAAAAGTGGTAACGCTGCTTGTTCGTTATAAATCGGGGAATCCCCGCGACCCCACCGCACTTGCTTCACACGCATCGCATCGGGCTGCGTTCATAAACACACTCAAAAAACTCACGGCACAGCGGCGGTTCTTTTGAATCTCTGAACTCTGAGTAAATAATGTAAGCTAAAACCCAAAGCGTAAAATGAAGCCTTAAACGTAAATATTATCTTGGGAGAGTTGTACACTATATGCAATTTATGTTTTGTTATTTACAAGGCATATGTTGCGCCTATTGTACCTACTTAATTATCGATACTCCACTACAAAGAATAACTTGTTGTGTACGTGTAACTTATATAATTTCGGTGGCGGTGGCGGCGCCCTCATTGTCTTGGCGCCTGTGTGCACCGCACACTTCGCACACAGGGGCGGCGCGGGCCTGCCCCAAACTAAGCAAAGCTTGTACTATGGGAACCTGATAACTGATAGAATACCTATTTGCATATTTTTTTTGTAAATACATACTTATATTAAATAGAAAATTACACAAACCCAGAATCTGTAGATTCTGTAGAACATTCGCAAATTTATCCGGCAGGGGGAATCTAACCCGCAACACAACACGCGTGCGAAGCAATGGGCGGGACCGCTGCTAGTATTATATAACATACTAAATTCCGCCAGCGGCTTCGCACGTATTGTTTTTCAAAAAAAAAAAAGTATAAGAAATATATCAAAAAGTAGCCTATGTTTGAATCCAGGTAACCATAATCTATCACCACACCAAATTTCATCGAAATCGGTTTAGACATTAGGACGTGATTGAGCAACAAACAAACAAATAAACAAACATCTAAACTTTCACATTTATAATATTAGTGTAACGTGTATCCGAGGTAACTGTCTAATATACAGTGCACAAATTATGTTTGGAACTAGAGTTTAGACTGAGTGCATAGAACCTCGTTTGGCTAGTCGTCATCGACCCGAGTGTGGCGGCACATTATCGTTCACCGCCTATAGTGTGACCATTAGTGCTGTGCACTCCCTGAGGTATGCGCGGCGAGGTGGGAGGCAAAGAAAAAACTGCATGAGTTCACATGAGATCAATAAATATCGGACATATCTTAAGATATCAGTTTGCATTTCTAAGGCAAGACTTGTGGCGGGACGATGGTCGGAGGCTATCTATCTGTAATATATTATACTTACTTAGTTGATTAAAATGTAACTTAAATATACTCATATTTTATTAAAAATATCCAGGTGATAAATAAGAACTAAACTTATAATTCAAAGGACTTGTTTTATTGAACATTTTTTATATTTACAAACAATTATATATTCTAACGAAAGTTATTCTGACATAGATTCTGTTTCAACTTCATCTTCCATTTCATATCACGAGATAACGCACGACCCATCTTTGAATATTTATCCCGTGTGCGTCTGACATAGACCGTCCGGTACAAAAGCTACCTACCGCCGTGAGCGTTGACGGCAGACTGATAGATCGTAGCGGCCGACACATCCCCCCCGTCTCGCCGCGCGCATACCTCAGGGAGTGCACAGCACTAATGGTCACACTATAGATAAGTGTACGAAATGCGCCCAAAATTTTCATTTCAAAAGCAAATATAATTCACTACTGTTTTGTCTAAGAACAACAAATTAAAAAATATATTTGGGTTTCATTAAAGCTCGGTGTTCACTCAACAAAATTAAATAGTAGCCATATAACAAATACCATTGATGAATCACAATAGAGTTTACGTTCAATACAATCAACAATGGCTTTATTTATTTTATTGTCAGGCAGTGTAATGTACAAATAGTACTTAGTAAACTAGGATAAAAAAGTATTTTTTACCAAAAATATAACCGTCTTCAGATAACAGAAAAAACCAAACTACAAATTTGTGTTAGTACTAGTATTTTGGGTTAATAGTATGTATTACCCGTGCGCGATAAGTTGGGACCTGAGCGCGGTGACGTCATATTGGCGTGTTTGTACCGCCCGCCCGCAAAAAAGCGAACATAACAAGCAGCCGCCCGCGGCTTCGTCTTTGTTTTTTTTAACCTAATTTATTATGTTACTCAGGGAGGACGCTGCTTTTTATCTAATCTTTTTTACACTATTTGAATAAAATAAAAATACAATGTTTAAGTTTATACATTTATTTTATCTATTATTTACATTATCTCATCTTCGTCACTACTTAGTGGATTTATGCCTTCTAGAGGTTGTTCTTCGTCCTCAGTCTCACTATAATCACTTGACGAAGAGGTATCCGATAAATTTACAATTAATTGCGATTCATTCGTCTCTTGTAAGAGGTCATCGTCCCAATACTTTTGTCGAAGCCTGTCCACATGGTTGACTTCTTTTTTCCAGACAACAGAACAATAACACAAACGAAAACTAAAAGAATTCCAACAGGTATGTTTTTAATTGTATAAAGATGCACCGCCGTCAAGTGATACATTATAATCCTGTCCATACAAAGGTTGTCTGGAAGACATCGCTCTTAGCGATAAGACCGCCCATTGTACTAAATCTATTTGTAAGAATTATGTTCTGTAGTTTACTTTGGTGTACAATAAATAAATAAATGTTGATGGACATTTCACACAGCACTATCTAGCCCTAAACTAAGCAGAGCTTGTATTATGGGAACCAGATAACTGATAGAATACTTATATACTTTTTTTTGTAAATACATACTTATAATATATAGAAAAACAACCAGACCCGGAACAAATATCTGTAGATCATGCAAACATTTGTTCCGCGGCGGGAATCGAACCCGCTACCTCCTGCGTCTCAGCCGGCTATTCGCCCACTGCGCCACGGAGGTCGTCATTGCGCCACGGAGATAAGATAACTCGTTTTGTTTTTGACGGCGACCTTCGTGGTGTAGTGGGCGTATAGCCGGCTGAGACGCAGGAGGTAGTGGGTTCGATTCCCAATTGGGGCTAGATAGCGTTGTGTGAATTGTCCAGCAATATTTATATATTATTATCTTATCTTATCTTACAAAACCGATTTCGATGAAATTTCTATGAAACCAATGTGAAAGTATATCCTTTTAAATAATAAAAGAACTTTCCATATCGGTTGATAAATGACGGTAACAAACATCAAATTGATACACTCCTCCTTTTTTGTAGTCAGTTAAAAATAGGTAGCAGCTACTAGCATAATAAATAGGTAGCATGACTATCGTGACCCTATTTTTCAATTTTTTTTTTATTATTATTTTTCTATTTATTAAGTCCACTAGATGTCGTCCACCCATCTCGCTGCCGGACGTCCTAACCTTCTACAGCCATTCCTCGGCCACCAATCAGTTGCTACCCTGCTCCACCTGTCATTAGTATATTAATCACGTTTAAATTCGAAAATATACCTACCTCTTTTAATAAGAACTGAAAAGATTATTTTCCTTCAACTTAAATTGCGCGCCTCTCCACCCCGTCTACTTGCTTACAGTGGTAGGTATATTTCAAAATCAGCATTTTGTTTGCAATGAATAAAGATATGACGACCTCCGTGGCGCAGTGGGCGAACATGCTGAGACGCAGGAGATAGTGGGTTCGATTTCCGCCGCGGAACAAATGTTTGCATCATCATCATCATCATATCAGCCGTAGGAAGTCCACTGCTGGACAAAGGCCTCCCTCATTGATCTCCAGGAACTGCGGTTGGAAGCGGCCTGCATCCAACGCCGACCTGCGGTTCTTACCAAGCCGTCTTTCCATCTTGTAGGTGGACGTCCTACGCTGCACTTCCCGGTCCGTGGCCTCCATTCGAGAACTTTCCGGCCCCATCGGCCATCTGTTCTTCGCGCTATATGGCCTGCCCATTGCCACTTCAACGTGATAATCCGTCGGGCTATGTCGGTGTTTTGAGTTCTCCTACGTATCTCCTCATTTCTGATTCGATCCCGTAGAGAAAGCCCGAGCATAGCCCTCTCCATAGCTCGTTGAGCGACTCTGAGCTTATTTATAAGGCCAATAGTGAAGGACCACGTCTCGGTTCCATATGTCATCACTGGTAACACACACTGATTGAAGACTTTCGTCTTAAGGCACTGAGGTATGTTGGACGAAAAGACGTTGCGAAGTTTCCCAAACGCTGCCCATCCGAGTTGGATTCGACGATTGACCTCTTTCTCGAAGTTGGACCTACCTCATCATCATCATCATATCAGCCGTAGGACGTCCACTGCTGGACAAAGGCCTCCCTCATTGATCTCCAGGAACTGCGATTGGAAGCGGCCTGCATCCAACGCCGACCTGCGGTTCTTACCAAGTCGTCTGCCCATCTTGTGGGTGGACGTCCTACGCTGCGCTTGCCGGTCCGTGGCCTCCACTCGAGAACCTTTCGGCCCCATCGGCCATCTGTTCTGCGCGCTATATGGCCTGCCCATTGCCACTTCAACGTGCTAATCCGTCGGGCTATGTCGGTGACTTGAGTTCTCCTACGTATCTCCTCATTTCTGATTCGATCCCGTAGAGAAACCCCGAGCATAGCCCTCTCCATAGCTCGTTGAGCGACTCTGAGCTTATTCATAAGGCCAATAGTGAAGGACCACGTCTCGGTTCCATATGTCATCACTGGTAACACACACTGATTGTAGACTTTCGTCTTAAGGCACTGAGGTATGTTGGACGAAAAGACGTTGCGAAGTTTCCCAAACGCTGCCCATCCGAGTTGGATTCGACGATTGACCTCTTTCTCGAAGTTGGACCTACCTAATTGGACTGTTTGTCCTAGGTATACATACGCGTCGACAACTTCAAGAGCCGAGTTCTCAACCATAACTGGGGCAGGGACGACATGGACATTCGACATGATTTTCGTCTTGTCCATGTTCATTTTAAGTCCTACCCGTTGGGAGACTCGATTGAGGCCTTCGAGCATCGTGCTGAGCTCTTCCATCGACTTTGCCATGACCACAATATCGTCGGCAAACCGAAGGTGAGTGATGTTTTCGCCGTTAATATTGATGCCCAGTCCTTTCCATTCCAGAAGCTTGAAGGCATCTTCCAATGCGGTCGTAAACAGTTTCGGAGAAATGACATCTCCCTGTTTTACGCCTCTTTTTAAGGGAATCGCCTTCGAGCTCTGTTCATGTACTCGGACTGATATAGTGGCGTTTTTATACAAACACTTCAACACTTCGATGTACCGATAGTCAATACGGCTTCGTTGGAGAGACTCAAGCACTGCCCATGTTTCGATCGAATCGAAGGCTTTCTCATAGTCCACAAACGCGAGACATAGCGGCAAGTTATACTCTTCGGTCTTCTGTATGACTTGCCGCAGCGTATGTATGTGGTCTATGGTACTGTAGCCTTTACGGAACCCGGCTTGTTCGGAAGGCTGGAAGTCATCAAACCTGCGTTCGAGACGGTTCGCGATGACCCTCGAAAACAGCTTATAAACATGGCTCAAAAGCGAGATGGGTCTGTAATTCTTAAGCAAGGTGTTGTCACCTTTCTTGAAGAACAGAACCACCACGCCCCCGTTCCATGCTTTTGGCGTCGTACCTTCAAGCAAGGCGGAATTAAAAAGCTTCTGAAGGACTTTAAGTACCGGTGATCCACCCGCTTTCTGGAGTGATTCCGTCCTCACCCGGCGCCTTGTCGTTCTTAAGCTGCTTCAAGGCCATCCTGATCTCATACAGGCTGATGTCCGGAATATCTTCGGTATAATGTCGGGTCAGTTTGGCTCTTGGGTCGTTGGCCGCACTGCAAACAGGTTTAGTGACCGAATCGTAGAGCCGTCCATAGAACCTTTCGACTTCCCTTAACACTTCCGCTTTACTTGACGTTATGCTGCCATCTTCCCTCTTGAGCTTCGTCATGCGGCTCTGCCCAATAGAATTATCTCTCGCGAACACTTTGGAGCCTTTATTCCGCTCTATCGTATCTTTAATACGAGATGTATTAAAGGTACGAATATCGTGCCGCAAGGATTTCCAAATCTTTCTATTGAGCTGCCTTTGTGACTGAGCATCATCGGGAGACTGCAGTTGCAAAGAACGTCGTTCAGCCATGAGGTTAAGGGTGTTGTAACAGTCTAAAATTTACGTAAATACCACTTTAAAATATCTAGTATTTTTAAACATATTTAAATCTAATTACCAATTTATTAGGAAACTGCTACTGAAAAACCTACCTAAGTGTTTTAAACATAGAACCTGTTATAAATTAGCTTCGTAACCACAATTAGCAATCTCCCCAAGTGGGAAGGCGCAGGAGTAAGAAGTACGGGGGACGCGGTCACTAAAGGTGACACGAGCGACGAGCGAGCCATTGTCGTGTGAGGCGAGATACAATAACTGCCTGTACGCGGAACAATATTTTATACCTGTTCGGTACCTACCTACCTTGTGCTGCATAATCCTTACATAAACCTATAGTACAACCTAAAATCAGTGCCAGCAACAGTAAAACAGTTCACCAGCAATACATTGCGCAACCTTCTCGCAACTTACAACGTTCCTAATATCCACTACACACCTTTATATACTCCCCAAGTCAATACAGTGGAACGCTATAACAAAACTATAATTACTGCTGTTTCTACCTTTGTTGATAACGACCATCGGACATGGGATACTAACATCCCTAAAATCCAGTTTGCTTTGAACAGTGCCGTCAATGAGGTCACAGGTTTTACTCCGTCATTTCTAGTTTTTGGGCGTGAGCTTATAAGCTGTGGAACACACTATATCGACCCCGATTTAGAGAGTAACATTGTTTTTACACCTCGGGATAGCTATGCCGAAAACTTGGGAGCACTTCGAAAGGTATTCGATAAGGTCCAACTCGCTCTTATTAAGGCTCACTCCCGAAACAGTACAAACTACAACTTACGTCGTAAAAATATTGAATTTAATATAGGAGACCTTATATGGAAACGTACCTTCTACCAGAGCGACAAAGATAATAGATTTTGTAAGAAGCTAGCACCCAAATTTATTAAATGTCGTATTATAAAAAAATTGTCTAAACTTGTTTATGAGCTTGAAGATATGACCGGCCATAATCTAGGGTCATGGCATATCAAGGACTTTAAGCTTACTTAGCCTTATTTTTTTTGTTTTCAGTTCTTTAATTTGTGGATTTTCCCTAGGCAAAATCCTGATCTTAAAAGGGGGGTATGTAACAGTCTAAAATTTACGTAAATACCACTTTAAAATATCTAGTATTTTTAAACATATTTAAATCTAATTACCAATTTATTAGGAAACTGCTACTGAAAAACCTACCTAAGTGTTTTAAACATAGAACCTGTTATAAATTAGCTTCGTAACCACAATTAGCAATCTCCCCAAGTGGGAAGGCGCAGGAGTAAGAAGTACGGGGGACGCGGTCACTAAAGGTGACACGAGCGACGAGCGAGCCATTGTCGTGTGAGGCGAGATACAATAACTGCCTGTACGCGGAACAATATTTTATACCTGTTCGGTACCTACCTACCTTGTGCTACATAATCCTTACATAAACCTATAGTACAACCTAAAATCAGTGCCGTGTGTACCCCATATTGGGTGAGTGTTGTTTATTTGTGTATATAGCTATAGTTCTATTGTTCTGAATCATTCAATTGTAACGGACAATGTGTAGTCTGTCGTTGTCATTATACCGTTAATTTAGTAGTGCTTATTATAGTGTAAGGCCAATGCTAAGCTTGCAAGTTACCTTGTGACGTTATACGTCACAAATATACATGTTCACTATCCATTTTTATAATCATTTCTATCTCATTTAACCTATACCATTCTTACCATTCAGATATCATTTAAATTCTCTCATTAGATTCATTAACCTTCTACCTACCTACTGTCTGTTCTAATTTAAGTTTATATACCTACCATTATTAGCCTACCATTGTTTGACTGCCACATCATCGATCACTACCATTTGCTAGTAGCCATTGCGCTTTCGCTTAGAAAAAAAGGGAGGATGTCGCAGTCAAACATGGAAAATGGTCATTTTTCTAAACCACTGGATGGGAATTCCAGGGTTCCTTCTACCGGGCTGAGGCCAGCTTATCTGCTTTGGAGTTCCTCTACTACGCCGTTGCGCGAGCTCCACTATCTACCTACACCGTTGCGCAAGCTCCACTAGCTACACCGTTGCGGGAGCTGAAGACCCGATACCCGTACCTACTTCCTGACTACAGCGGATTTCCTGCTTCTTCTACAGCTAAGGCCAGTGGCTTACTACATTTTAAGCTCAGCGTGGTTCGGACGCAAATATTGTAACTACCCTCACCCTGAGATCTAATTTTGTAAATAAATTCAAGTTAAATTAAACTTGTGTTTAATTAACGTTACAGTGTCATCAGAGAGTTTCTGAGGTCTATTGGTACGGGGGGTCTTAAAGAACTGGGACCCCACCGTATGGACGGTTTCTACGAACCTGTTATTGATCCCGTCCACTGATGCATCTACTTCTAGACAGTCAAAGCGATTTGCAAGTTCGGGTTGAAAGCTCTCGAGGTTTTGGATATGTGCGCGAGTGGGTCGGAGCGTAGATTTCATCAAACGGGACCTTTCAAGTTTAACGTTCATATTCAATGTGGCTCTAACAATTCGGTGATCACTGCCGATTTTCACCCTGTGAATCACAGAGACATCATTGAATATCCGTTTCTTGTTGGTCAAGATGAAATCAATCTCATTTCTCGTGGAACCGTTGGGACTCATCCAGGTCCATTTCCTGTGAGGCGGCTTCTGGAAAAAAGAATTCATCATAAAGAGTCCTTCTTTCTCCAGAAAGTCGGCCAGCCTCTATCCTCTGGGGTTCCGTTGCCCATATCCAAATTGCCCCACTCTCAACTCATCATCGCTTCTCATGCCTAGCTTTGCATTGAAGTCCCCCATAACAACAATAAAGTGAGTTTTGTTCGTATGTATGGCTCTACTGATGTCCTCATACATAGACTCTACTTCTTCATCTGGGTGTGAAGAGGTCGGCGCATATACATACCTGAACGACCTTCAGCGAATATCGCTTAGATATTCTGAGTGTCAGGTACACGACCCTGCTCGACACACTGTCGATGGTGATAATGTTATTGATGAGTGACTTGTGAACGAGAAACCCAACACCACCTTGGGACTGTTGGTCGCCCTCCCGGTAGTATAATAGATTACCAGACTTAAGGGATATCGTGTCCTCGCCCTCTCTACGGACTTCTGATAACCCCAAAATGCCCCAGTGTAATCTACTAATTTCTTCTTCCAGCTCAACAATCTTTTCGTCTGTCCTCAAAGTGCGGATGTTGTGTGTTACCAGGGCCAGTGGTCGTCGTAGGGTTTGGTAGCCGATCGTCTCCCGAGGATTTTTAGCACCCCTGGCCCCGCCGTTACCGTGACTGCTACCGTAGCCAGGATTAGCGGGGCCGCCGGGGACTCGGGGCCTGGTTTTATGTTGTAAATCCATGAGGGGTTGTTGCCATACTCGCCACGCTTGGCAGGCGGGTTGGCGAGCGCAGTATAGGTGTTGAAACACGAAAAGACGCTGCTGCCCATCTTTCGGAGGTATCCCTTAGCAGACTCCTACTGCATCCACGGGCAAGAGCGGAGGGGCAACATTCTATTGCCGGCGCCCCACGGCAACCTACCTACCTAATTGGACTGTTTGTCCTAGGTATACATACGCGTCGACAACTTCGAGAGCCGAGTTCTCAACCATAACTGGGGCAGGCACGACATGGACATTCGACATAATTTTCGTCTTGTCCATGTTCATTTTAAGCCCTACCCGTTGGGAGACTCGATTGAGGCCTTCGAGCATCGTGCTGAGCTCTTCCATCGACTTTGCCATGACCACAATATCGTCGGCAAACCGAAGGTGAGTGATGTATTCGCCGTTAATATTGATGCCCAGTCCTTTCCATTCCAGAAGCTTGAAGGCATCTTCTAAAGCGGTCGTAAACAGTTTCGGAGAGATGACATCTCCCTGTCTTACGCCTCTTTTTAAGAGAATCACCTTCGAGCTCTGTTCTTGTACTCGGACTGACATAGTGGCGTTTTTATACAAACACTTCAACACTTCGATGTACCGATAGTCTATACGGCATCGGCAATGTTTGCATAATCTACAGATATTTGTTTCGGGTCTGGTTGTTTTTCTATACATACATATATTATAAGTATGTATTTACAAAAAAAATTCCTATAGTAGGGCTCTGCTTAGGGGGGGCTAGATAGCGCTGTGTGAAATGTCCAGTAATATTTATTTATATATAATCTAGGGGTTTCGAGATGCGAGTGAACAAGTTCCTTTTAGGCAAGCGTGTGGCATCGTAGACTGCATCGCTTACCATCAGGCGAGTTCGTAGTCAAACGCGAACCCTATATCTTACTTATAAGAAATACATTTCCGAGCAACATATATACGTATTTTGTATACTCGTTTTGTACACATGTGACAATGTAGTAGTAAGAACGGTGTTTAGGAAAGTTGGAACTCAATTCGCGTGAAAACGATCACACTTGCCACCTGCTACAAAACTTATGATCGGCACATGGAAGTATGTTACGGGTTGGTGTAAAAATAGAAAGTTCTTATTCAGATTTGGGTTGCTGGTACCTTTATACAACCTGTTTTGTTGTTAATTTAAAAGACACATCCGAAACAGTATAAACTGATTTTAGAGGTCGGTTTATTACCGGTATTTTGAATATTTATTCAGTAATCGATACATTTCCAATAAACATTAAAATAATACATAGGCGAACTTAATGCTAATTAGCATTGTCTTCCAGCTAACCTTTGTGTAGTGTAGATATTTAATACTTATATTATAATACTTATAATTACTAAGTAGTATTGGAGATGGAACAAATAATTAATTACTAAGTATCTAAAATCTACACTACACAAAGGTTAGGTGGAATAAAATACTAATTTGCATTAAGTTCGCCTATGTATTATTTTATTAGTGCAGTAAAGTATTTTCTAATCTAATCGAATTTTAAAACCGCATCTGGATCGGTCCCTCCGATGCCACAGACATACATACCTAGGCGTTACACTTATAGTACCCTTCTCTTTACGTAGGGTTTAAAAATGTACCAGTTTTCATACATGATTAACCCTTAATCACACTAATATTATAAATGCTAAGGTTTGGATGTTTGTTTATTTGTTTGTTTGTTACTCAATGACGTCGTAACGGCTGAACCGGCTTCGATGAAATTTAGTACTTTTTTTTATACTACTTATATGGCAAACGAGCATGCAGTCCACCAGATGTTAAGTGGCTACTGCAGCCCATGGATATCCACATAGAATGCAAAACAAAGTATTATCTTGTCTTGATCTCTATGTGGATACGTTGCCATACTATAGGACTTAGCTGTTATGCGTATGTGCCAGTAATTACAGGAACATACCATTACCATCTAACCGGAACACAGCAGGACAAGTACTGCTATTTGGCGGCAGATAAAGGTAAGGCGGTGGTGCCCACTTCCTCGAGCCCGTTCACAAAAGCTCTACCACCAGTAAATATTGTACTTTGATTATATGATATAACCTGTATTAACACATAGAGTACTTTTTATCCCATAAATCAGTTCCCATGGAATAAAAATGGGGTCATGTCAAATCATGTTGCAACAGCGAGTTTAGCTTTATTTCTAAGTTACCTACACAGCTAGTAAATAAAACGTTACTATAATTTATAAACTTTCTTCATAAACAATACAATTAACACCAAGTATTTTACAACCGGACGTTGCAACTTCATAATTCTGTCCAGTAAATTGTTTTTCGGAAGACATAAATAACATTGTAAGAGTTTGTACTCCCAAGTAGAATTCCCGGTATCTAGAGTTGAGGTAAAAATACATTAGTCACAAAATCCGACATAGCCGTCGTTTTAAATTAGTTTTTTAAGATGGTACCTACACTTCGTGGTTCGACCTGCACGTGATACAGAATAATATATAAAATATTGCTGGACATTTCACACAGCGCTATCTAGCCTAAAACTAAGCAGAGCTTGTACTATGAGAACCAGATAACTGATAGAATACTTATACACATTTTTTTTGTAAATACGTACTTAAATAGAGAAACAACCAGACCTGGAACAAATATCTGTAGATCATGCAAACATTTGTTCCGCGGCGGGAATCGAACCCGCTACCCCCTGCGTCTCAGCCGGCTATTCGCCCACTGCACCACAGAGGAGAATAATGAGGTGATTTTATTTCAATCTTTTTTTTTATCTAGCCTGTGCTGTCCCACTGCTGGGTAAAGGCCTCCCCCTCGTCTCTCCACTTTTCTCGATCTTGTACTAAATCCCGTCAGTCCCTATTAAAAGCGTCCAAATCATCGCCTCACCGCTTCTTAGGCCTTCCACGGTGTCGCTTTGCATCCCCAGGGATCCATCCAGTTACGACCTTAGCCCACCTATTTGGTTGCATGCGGGAGACATGACCCGCCCAATCCCCCTATTTCAATCTAGTATTTAAAAATTTAAACACAATTTATCACAGACATAGCACAAAGGATTAGGAATCTGAAGTGGCTGTGGCGGGGCGCATAGCTCGAAGAACTGACGGCCGTTGGGGCAGAAAGGTTCTAGAGTGGATACAACGCACTGGAAAGCTCAGAGTAAGATGACCCCACTAGATGGAAAAACGACCTGATAAAGGTTAATGGGAGCCGTTGGGTGCAGGCCGCACACAATCGGTTACTCTGGAAATCCATGAGAGAGGTCTATGTTCAGCACTGGGCGTTCCATAGTTGATATGATGATGATAATTAAAAATTTGCCGTCACATATTCACCGCATAGTCGAAACTCGCCGGAATTATATAAATTAGTGGCTCGCCCCGAACAGGATCTCGCGAGTCTCGTGAGAAAAGCAAAAACAATATTATTCTCTTTGGAGTGGGAGGGGGGGGGGGGGCGATTTGCCCAGCAGTGGGACAGCATAGGCTAAATTATTATTAGACACTTCTTTCAAGCGGTAAGATGGTCCAGTCGTCTCGGAAATTAGTGAGCTCATCCCTCCATCTCTTCTTTGGTCTGCCACGACGTCTTCGGGCTGTGTCGGGGTTCCACTCGGTGGTGAGCTTAGCCCACTGATCACCCGACATACGGCATAAATGACCAGCCCAGTCCCACTTGAGTTTGGCGGCTTTCTTAGCTACATCTACGATTTGTGTTCGCGAGCGCAGCTCGGTATTGGCTAAATAAAATACAAAAATCATAATTTTTGACTAATCAAATAGTGCCACGAAATGAACTACCAAATAACTTGACCTACAGTCTCATTCAAATTACAAGTAACGGGAGTTCATGTACTTTGAATAAAAATTTTAGGGGTAGTAATTTCAGTTATATTGGATTTCAGACTTTTCCATATATTTGTGTCACTAAAACTACACGAATACTAAATTTCAGCTCTGTGGGGTCACTGGTGTACCCTGTAAATTTTGTCAAAGTTTAGTTTTAATAATAAATAAATATAAATATTTCTGGACATTTCATACAGCGCTATCTAGCCCCAAACTAAGCAGAGCTTGTACTATGGGAACCAGATAACTGATGGAATACTTATATATATTTTTTTTGTAAATACATACTTATAATATAAAAATTTAATTAAAAATTGCCGTGGGGCGCCGGCAATAGAATGTTGCCCCTCCGCTCTTGCCCGTGGATGCAGTATGAGTCTGCTAAGGGATACCTCCGAAAGATGGGCAGCAGCGTCTTTTCGTGTTTACAATACCTATACTGCGCTCGCCAACCCGCCTGCCAAGCGTGGCGAGTATGGCAACAACCCCCTTATGGATATAGTGCAACATAAAACCAGGCCCCGAGTCCCCGGCGGCCCCGCTAATCCTGGCTACGGTAGCAGTCACGGTAACGGCGGGGCCAGGGGTGCTAAGAATCCCCGGGAGACGATCGGCTACCAAACACTACGACGACCACTGGCCCTGGTAACACACAACATCCGCACTTTGAGGACAGACGAAAAGATTGTTGAGCTGGAAGAAGAAATTAGTAGATTACACTGGGACATTTTGGGGTTATCAGAAGTCCGTAGAGAGGGCGAGGACACGATATCCCTTAAGTCTGGTAACCTAATATACTACCGGGAGGGCGACCAACAGTCCCAAGGTGGTGTTGGGTTTCTCGTTCACAAGTCACTCATCAACAACATTATCACCATCGACAGTGTGTCGAGCAAGGTCGCGTACCTGACACTCAGAATATCTACGCGATATTCGCTGAAGGTCGTTCAGGTATATGCGCCGACCTCTTCACACCCAGATGAAGAAGTAGAGTCTATGTATGAGGACATCAGTAGAGCCATACATACGAACAAAACTCATTTTATTGTTGTTATGGGGGACTTCAATGCAAAGCTAGGCATGAGAAGCGATGATGAGTTGAGAGTGGGGCAATTTGGATATGGGCAACGGAACCCCAGGGGACAGAGGCTGGCCGATTTTCTGGAGAAAGAAGGACTCTTTATGATGAATTCTTTTTTCCAGAAGCCGCCTCACAGGAAATGGACCTGGATGAGTCCCAACGGTTCCACGAGAAATGAGATTGATTTCATCTTGACCAACAAGAAACGGATATTCAATTATGTCTCTGTGATTCACAGGGTGAAAACCGGCAGTGATCACCGAATTGTTAGAGCCACATTGAATATGAACGTTAAACTTGAAAGGTCCCGTTTGATGAAATCTACGCTCCGACCCACTCGCGCACATATCCAAAACCTCGAGAGCTTTCAACTCGAACTTGCAAATCGCTTTGACTGCCTAGAAGTAGATGCATCAGTGGACGAGATCAATAACAGGTTCGTAGAAACCGTCCATACGGTGGGGTCCAAGTTCTTTAAGACCCCCCGTACCAATAGACCTCAGAAACTCTCTGATGACACCCTTAACCTTATGGCTGAACGACGTTCTTTGCAACTGCAGTCTCCCGATGATGCTCAGTCACATAGGCAGCTCAATAGAAAGATTTGGAAATCCTTGCGGCACGATATTCGTACCTTTAATACATCTCGTATTAAAGATACGATAGAGCGGAATAAAGGCTCCAAAGTGTTCGCGAGAGATAATTCTATTGGGCAGAGCCGCATGACGAAGCTGAAGAGGGAAGATGGCAGCATAACGTCAAGTAAAGCGGAAGTGTTAAGGGAAGTCGAAAGGTTCTATGGACGGCTCTACGATTTGGTCACTAAATCTGTTTGCAGTGCGGCCAACGACCCAAGAGCCAAACTGATCCGACATTATACGGAAGATATTCCGGAGATCAGCCTGTATGAGATCAGGATGGCCTTGAAGCAGCTTAAGAACGACAAGGCGCCGGGTGAGGACGGAATCACTTCAGAGCTTCTGAAAGCGGGTGGATCGCCGGTACTTAAAGTCCTTCAGAAGCTTTTTAATTCCGCCTTGCTTGAAGGTACGACGCCAAAAGCATGGAACGGGGGCGTGGTGGTTCTGTTCTTCAAGAAAGGTGACAACACCTTGCTTAAGAATTACGGACCCATCTCGCTTTTGAGCCATGTTTATAAGCTGTTTTCGAGGGTCATCGCGAACCGTCTCGAACGCAGGTTTGATGACTTCCAGCCTCCTGAACAAGCCGGGTTCCGTAAAGGCTACAGTACCATAGACCACATACATACGCTGCGGCAAGTCATACAGAAGACCGAAGAGTATAACTTGCCGCTATGTCTCGCGTTTGTGGACTATGAGAAAGCCTTCGATTCGATCGAAACATGGGCAGTGCTTGAGTCTCTCCAACGATGCCGTATTGACAATCGGTACATCGAAGTGTTGAAGTGTTTGTATAAAAACGCCACTATGTCAGTCCGAGCACACGAACAGAGCTCGAAGGCGATTCCCTTAAAAAGAGGCGTAAGACAGGGAGATGTCATCTCTCCGAAACTGTTTACGACCGCATTGGAAGATGCCTTCAAGCTTCTGGAATGGAAAGGACTGGGCATCAATATTAACGGCGAATACATCACTCACCTTTGGTTTGCCGACGATATTGTGGTCATGGCAAAGTCGATGGAAGAGCTCAGCACGATGCTCGAAGGCCTCAATCGAGTCTCCCAACGGGTAGGACTTAAAATGAACATGGACAAGACGAAAATCATGTCGAATGTCCATGTCGTCCCTGCCCCAGTTATGGTTGAGAACTCGGCTCTTGAAGTTGTCGACGCGTATGTATACCTAGGACAAACAGTCCAATTAGGTAGGTCCAACTTCAAGAAAGAGGCCAATCGTCGAATCCAACTCGGATGGGCAACGTTTGGGAAACTTCGCAACGTCTTTTCGTCCAACATACCTCAGTGCCTTAAAACGAAAGTCTACAATCAGTGTGTGTTACCAGTGATGACATATGGAACCGAGACGTGGTCCTTCACTATTGGCCTTATGAATAAGCTCAGAGTCGCTCAACGAGCTATGGAGAGGGCTATGCTCGGGGTTTCTCTACGGGATCGAATCAGAAATGAGACGTAGGAGAACTCAAGTCACCGACATAGCCCGACGGATTAGCACGTTGAAGTGGCAATGGGCAGGCCATATAGCGCGCAGAACAGATGGCCGATGGGGCCGAAAAGTTCTCGAGTGGAGGCCACGGACCGGCAAGCGCAGCGTAGGACGTCCACCCACAAGATGGGCAGACGACTTGGTAAGAACCGCAGGTCGGCGTTGGATGCAGGCCGCTTCCAACCGCAGTTTCTGGAGATCAATGAGGGAGGCCTTTGTCCAACAGTGTACGTCCTACGGCTGATATGATGATGATGATATAAAAATAGAGAAACAACCAGACCCGGAACAAATATATGTAGATCATGCATACATTTGTTCCGCGGCGGGAATCGAACCCGCTACCTCCTGCGTCTCAGCCGGCTATTCGCCCACTGCGCCACGGAGGTCGTCAAATGCGTGTCGTCAAATGGTTATTATGGTACTCAAAAACTACAAGGAATAAACTAAAAATAAAAACGGGATTGAAATTTACTAATAAAGACCTTTCATTAGACATCCCATTTGACTTTATAGACTTATTTAGATTTTTACCCCTTTTGATACCCAATATCTCGACAACCCCCCGAAATTTCACGATGATCGGATAAACGCTTCGAAAGTTATACTCGGACAAACAAACATACATACATACAATACCGATTTGCCCAAGTTCATTTGGAGATCTCGCTTCGCTCGATCAATAAAATCGTGTAAACTGACAACAATGTAGAGAATAATAAATTAAATTCTAAAAGAATCATCAAAAGCTCTTCCTTTTTATAACCAATTATTTGTTAAAAAAACAACACTTAAATGGAAAACTCTACTCTCTTTTCCAACGTGACAAAGAATACAGAAACTTAAATTTTCATTCACCGTCAAAACTGTTATAATTTAAAGCGCTCGAAGAAAGGACGGACACTTTTTACTTATTACACTGTTTGCTGTTTTAAACAATCCGAGTGCATTCAGCTCTATTGCGCAATTTGAGAATAACTTGAAAAACATTTTAACTTGTCACGTTTATTTACATAATTTTGTTTAGAAGTAGATGTTAATTTTTATTGTTTCATAGGGCTCGTACTCAAAACTGCGATGCGACGTCGCATCGTAAAAATCTGCGAGCTACCTCGACGCATCGCAAGAATTTGCGAATTAATTCGCATCGCGCATTCCAGTAATAAATGGATGAACCCAAAATCTTCTTTGTTTCTTTTTTCTGTATCTCCTTAGCATTGACCACCTCCGTGGTGCAGTGGGCGAATGGCCGGCTGAGACGCAGGAGGTAGCGGGTTCGATTCCCGCCGCGGAACAAATGTTTGCATGATCTACAGATATTTGTTCCGGGTCTGGTTGTTTCTCTATAATATTATAAGTAAGTATTTACAAAAAAGAATGTATATAAGTGTTATATCAGTTATCTGGTTCCCATAGTACAAGCTCTGCTTAGTTTGGGGCTAGATAGCGTTGTGTGAAATGTCCAGCAAAATTTATTTATTTTATTTAATTTATTAACAAAAGTGCACACTTCTTTTTACGATCCATATTACGACCAAGTTTTCAAAATACGTTCAGTACGGTTGACGGTCGTCGAAGGAATGGACAACTTGGGAGACGCCTTGCCGCACGAAATCGTATCGCAGCAATTCGTGTCGCAATTTTCTGCGGTGCAAATTCGCATCGCGTCGCATAGTCCAACCAGTTACAGACGCTCTACTGTTAGCGCTGTAAAAATTAAATTTCGATTGATGATACGTTTTTGACGTTTAGTAAGTTAAGAAATGGCAAGGAACTTTATAACCGACTGCAGAAAAAGAGGAGGTTCTCAATTCGACTGTATTTTTTTCTGTTTATGTTTGTTACTTCATAACTTCGTCATTTATCAACCGATTTGGAAATATCTTTTATTATGTGTAAGAATATACTTTCTGATTAGTCCCATAGAAATTTTATCGAAATCGGTTCAGTAGTTTGTTTTTTTCTGTTAACTGAAGTTGGTTATATTTTTGTTAAAAAAGTTACTTGTTCATGTTATTAACAAAAATATAACCGACTTGAGATAACATTAAAAACCAAACTACTCTACCAATTTTGATGCAATTTCCGTGGGATCAATCTAAAAATATATCATTTGAAATAAATAACTAATTGTCCAAATCGATAGATATATTATAACGGAGTTCTGAGATAATAAACGTAACATAAAAATTAAACAAATTTAAGATTTATATACGGTTTTCTCATAGATGCCATTGTCAGAACTGGTCTAAATGGGACTACACGGAAAGCACCAGCTTTCAAATAAAAAAGAATCATCAAAATCGGTTCACCCATTCGAAAGTTCTGAGGTAGCAAACGTAAAAAAAAAGAAAAATGCAGTTGAATTGAGAACCTCCTATTTTTTTTAAGTCGGTTAAAAACCAATAATACATATTAGTGTTTTTATTTGGACTAATCCAAATTCTTCATCGTGAAAACTTAATATTTTCGTAATCTCTGTTCAAGTAATGTAGATTTTGCCGAAGTCAAAATTTTCGCTCTAGACAATCATACTTCATAAACTATAAAATAATAATAAATAAAATAAAAATTGTTCATTTCAAGTCATTTCAACTCATACTTATTAGATACTCATAAACTAAAAATAATATGAAAACATAACCAATCAAAAATTTAAATTAAATTAAATCAAATGAAATAAGAATGAAAATAAAATTACAGAATTAAATTAAATGACACATACACACATAATACATACACGTACACGTACACGAGGGACTATCAGTACCCAGGGCAACGTCCCTTTTAAGGGGGTAGCGTGGAGGCTTAACCAGTGCTCCAGAAACGGAGAGTCTCACCTGTCCGCCAATGTTCTCAGAATGATGTTGGGGCTGCCACGCAAGCGTTTCAAGAGCGACGCACACCGTTTTCTTATAATGGCGTGGAAGCCATCCGTGTGTGCCTCACTGAACATACCTGATGCACTGCAGAAACTATCCAAATTGGTGGAATGGGGGTAATTCGGGTAGCCCTAGCGGTGATCTATTTCATCATATGACAGTGGCGGTGCTAGACCAAACGTGGTCGTTTTCCAAGACTAAAAGAAAATGTTAAATGTGCTGAATTATACACTAATGTATGAGTATATGAGTTTTATTGCCAATCAAATAATGACACAATAGATAAAAATTATTCCTGGATTTAAGTTCTATTGAGCCTGGGATCGACCCATTTGGCAAAAAAATAGGTTTTTTATGACTATCATAGTGTTGTTAGACGATGCGGCGACTCTGGATACTACTCATGCGTACGAAAATAATTACGATTAACTAAACTGCTGAAACGCAGGAGGTAGCGGGTTCGATTCCCGCCGCAGAGCAAATGCTTGCATGATCTACAGATATTTGTTCCGGGTCTGGATTTTCTATATATTATAAGTAACTGTTTACAAAAAAAAAGTATATAAGTACTCCATCGGTTATCTGGTCCCTATACGAGGGCGGCACTGAAAATTTCGGGAATCAAGGAAGTGACACAACATTACTATTTAAAAGTGTATCTATTGCTTTTCGAAGTATTCTCCGCGAAATTTGACACATTTTTCCATACGATGGAACCAATCATTGAAGCAACCATTCCATTCGGAAGTTGGGGTCTCCAAAATGGCCGTTTTGTAGGCGTCCACAGCTTCTTCAGGTGATGAAAATCTCTGACCACGCAATTTATTCTTTATTTTAGGGATAGTATAGAAATCATTAGGGCTTAGGTCGGGGCTGTACGGCGGATGGTCTAATAATTCTATGTTTTCTTGCTCTAAAAACTCTTGTTCTGTGCGCGGTTGAGAACTGGCATTGTCGTGATGGAGGATGATGCGGCGGTTGCAGTTCTCTTTACGGAGTTCAGAAACGACAATGCTAAGCATTTGTGGCAAACAAATGCTAGCATACCATTCTGCATTAACCGTTCTTTGTCTCTCAAGAGGAATAGTCGCAACATGGCCGGTTTTGGAGACAAACGTGGCCACCATTTTTTTGCAACACTCCGTGAACGAACAATTTTTGTTGGCTTTAACTCATTTTCGAACACCCAAACTCGTGACTGCTTTTTTGTTTCGGGTTCGTACGCGTACATCCAGGATTCGTCACCTGATACGATGTTGTATACAGCATTTGAGGATCCTGCGTGGAATCTTTCGAGAGTTCTGACGCACCAAGTAACGCGAGCCGCTTTTTGCTCTTCACAGAGCAAATCTGGTATCCATCGGGAAAACAACTTTTTTACACCTAATTGTTCATGCAAGATTATTTGTATTTGACTCATGCCAATGTCTAAAGTTGCCTGAATTTCGCGGTATGTCACATGCCGATCTTCCCCAATCAGCTTACGCACAGCATCAATGTTTTCTTAGGTAACTGCAGTTTTTGGACGACTTTGACGGGGATCATCACTGAGCTTGACACGTCCACGTTGAAATTGAGCAAACCAGCGATAAATTGTGGTTTTGGATGGGGCTTCATCACCAAATGCAGAAATCATCCGGTCAACATACTGTTTTTGTGTTAAACCACCTCGAAAGTCATAATAAATCATCGCTCTTGAATTTTCTCGAGTCAATTCCATTTTCTCAACGACTAAAAAAGTTTGACAAGACCTTGTGACAAGACCGAGAATATTTTTTTAAATAAATAAATGGTATTCGATTTTTAAAACCAAGGAGTTTTCAATTAAAATGATTTTAATATGACAGGAACAGTGGAAATATTCCATTCCCGATACTTTTAGTGCAGCCTATGTAGTACAAACTCTGGTTAGTTAGGGGCTAGATAGCGCAGTGGGAAATGTCAAGCAATATTTATTTCAATAGGCCTCCCAAAGTGTTTGTCTCTCAACTTGAGGAGGCCTATACCCAACAATGGGTGGAGTCAGGCTGTGGATGATGATGAGGAAACTTTTTATAACTAGTGAAACATTTTTGCGAGGTCTTAGACTCGAGGTTGTTGGCGGTCGCCGACGTTGCCGACGCCTAACGCTGCCACTGGTCTCTGGAGTTCTTGCTTGACACTGTTTTGGGAATAGTGAAGTAGTTATGTTCTACATGTTCATGTTGTCATGTTCTTCTTCAAACACAAACACCCACACTGCCTCAATCTGAAACGACTACGACTTGCCAACATACATACATATAGGTTCAATATCTTTTATATTTCTATTTTTATATATCTGTCTTTATCTTTAGTTTACATAATTTCATTTTTAATACAATCGGACTATCCGGTACTGAATGTAGGAGCCGGCGGAAGATCAGCGCGCTGCGTACTCGTATTTACTAGTGCGTGGCGCATAATGCTGAGCCGGCTCCTAGTTTGCGGACGCTCATAACCTGGACGTACTAACTGTCTATGTATTATTTTATGTTTTCTATTTTTGTTTGTTATATTGCTACTCCTACTGTCGTGTTATTTTTGTTACTGTGTATGTCTTTGTTTTGTTATGTCTGCAAATAAATGTATTTTCTTTCTTTCTTTCTTTTACATAACAGATTGCACAGACTGCCTTCCTGGCTATCGACTGCAAACCCCGTTTTTTTACCCCTCTTGAACCCCAATATCTCAACAACCCCCCCAACATATTTAGCTTATTTAGTCATACCCAAATTATGCCATCACTATGTATTAAATTTCACGATGACCGGATCAAAGCTTCGAAAGTAATTTTCGGACAAACATATATATCTCGCTTCGCTCGATCAATAAGTATTACATCAGTTATCTGGATCCCACAGTACGAGCTTTGTTTAGTTTGGGGCTAGATGGCGCTATGTGAAATGTCCAGCATTATTATTTTCTGATAAATCAAAATTCTAAGACGTTTGCCCAGCAGTGGGATAATATCATCGTCATCATCCACAGCCTGACTTCACCCACTGCTGGGTATAGGCCTCCCCAAGTTTGTGCCATCCACCACGATCCTGCGCTAGTCTTACCCACTGACGGCCCACGACCTTTACGATGTCGTCCACCCATCTCGCTGCTGGTCGTCCTACCCTTCTATACCCGCTCCTGAGCCACCATTCAGTCACTGCCCTGCTCCATCTGTCATCACCACGTCTAGCCAAGTATCCCGCCAAAGACCATTTGAGCTCCATAACTCGAATCCCAACGTCATGAACCTTCGTTCGTCTACGGATCTCGACGTTTGGAACTCGATCTAACAATCTGATGCCAAGCATGGTACGCTCCATGGCCCTTTGTGCAACTCTTAACCTGTACACAGCCTCCTGCGTGAGCGTCCATGTCTCGGCACCGTAGGTCATGGTGGGCAGAACACATTGGTTGAATAAGCGGGTCTTCAGACACTGTGGAAATTTAGGCGACCTAAGGATGTCGTCTAACTTGCCGAATGCAGCCCACCCCAATTGGATCCGTTTAGAGATCCCCTTCTGCTGATGCTCTTTACCAAACGATAGAATATGTCCAAGATAAACATACTGGTCGACTGTCTCCAGCCTCTCATTTCCAACTATTACAATGGGGTTTGTGACACCGGAGACATTCGAGAGCACCTTCGTCTTGGACATATTCATCTTAAGGCCTACATTCAAAGGAGCATCAAAAAGATGTTGGAGCATTGGCTGGAGATCACTAAAGTTTTCTGCAATTAGGATAATATAGGTAAGTAAAAAAAAAACAAAATTCTACCACTACCATGTCACTAAAAATGTAGAAAAGAATGTTGATTCAATTTGTTTACTCTATAACGTAACTAACATTACCTACAATCTAAATCTTAAGGAGGTGTTTTTCTATCGACTTATAAAAGGATGCGTGGATTATACTGTAAAATCCTCCTTAATTTTCTACTGATTTAATCATCTTAGCTTAACCAGTATGAATAATGTCTTTGCCTAATTAAATACATGATTTCGTAATTAACTAATTACTGCCACTGAGTCTAGAGGCTTTTACGGGTAATGTACACACGGCTACACATCAAACTATACATTTCCAGTATAAGCTGACCTCTCATTCTACGAAAAGCCTACACAATGCGAGATCAGCTTATACTTGAAATTTATAGTTTGATGTGTAGCTGTGTGTACATAATTAAAGGGATAGTGTTTGAAATATTTAGAGAGATAAGTAGGGCCCAGGTAGGGTAAATGAGATCTAAATAGGTTTACGTCGGGAGCACATAATTTATACATGTTTACAAATCTACGGGCCTTAAGGGCTAAGACACACGGTCCGGTGGCGGTGGCTACGCGGCTCGTGTTATGCGGTACGGCACGACGGCATTTTACAAAAGGAATTTGAGTTTTTATATTCATTTGCAACAAGCTCACGTAGTCACTGAGAGAGCTACCTTGTTTAATGTTTCGAAGAAAGTTAAAAATTACACTGTTAAATAAATGTAACTATACCATAAATGAATATCTAAATGAAAAATATTAGCTAGGATTATACCAATTTTATTTAATAATTAATATTTTTATTATATATTTACTAGTTTTATTTTATTTTATATAATAAAATTATTAGAATTGATTTTTTCATGTGTTCATGTGTTATTATTATTTAGGACTTTTTAATTTTAATATTGCAAGCCGGAAATGCAGAAATGTATTGATTCCAATATTTACGTCTGACATCTTTGTAACATGACATAAATTTCAAGCAATAAATACATTTGATTTTATTTAGATAAATAGGCACACACGCTGACTGACTATGCTTTAGCTAATGGGAGCTTCTAAATCGCCCGGTGACCAACGCTTGACAACCCAAACGCTTATCAACTATCCAGAATTTCAATTTCAATTCATTTATTTGAACACAAATGACATTATTTGTACTAAAAACGGGATATTTACCATGATTTCACAAATTACATATTCTACAAGTAAAACCGAACACAAAACAGTATTAATTAATATTAAGAGTTATAATCAGAAATTAACAAATAAGTTGATGACTGACTGCTTTAAATTATACAGAATAGATGGGCGGCTGATTTAAAATGATCACCATAACATATAGGCGCCGCTCGCAGAGACTGTTGCCTAGTAAAAAACCCTTTGTACATTTGCCAAGCTGATAGGCGTTGCCGCGCCGGACTTCATTATCATCATCTACAGCCTGACTTCACCCACTGCTGGCTATAGGCCTGTCTTTGTTTGAGCCCATGTAAGCTTTTCTCTACGGTCATGTGCCAAATCTTATTTTTTTTATATAGAGGCTTGCGTTTGACCACGATCTCGCCTGATGGTAAGCGATGATGCAGTCTATGACGGTACACGCTTGCCTAGAAGAAACCTATTCACTCGCGACTTGAAGACCCTTAGGTTGTAGTTATCAGGAAACACCGACTCAGGCAAGGCGTTCCACTCCTTGGCGGTGCGCATAATAAAGGTGGAAGAGTACTGCTATTCAGCTTCAACCCAAGATTATTGCTATATCGTCTGCCGATCCGGACAGCAAAAATATTGCTGCGTGCGACGCGGCAACGCACCGTGTGGCTTGACTCTTAGCCTCAGAATTGTCTAGAATCCTAATTTAGTATCATGTCAGTATAAGTAGTGGGCGGAGTAAAAGTTTTTTACTTGGTCATAGAGATCTGGCCTTTTATGATACAGCCAAGTATTTTGAATTATTTTTTGTCCGAGCCCTCGTTTTAAAAATGTATAAATAGAGAAAAGACCATACCTCCAAAATTTTATTTCATTACCTACTCCATCTCCGACCACACCATGTGAGTTATTTGGGTAAAGTTTTCAAATAAAGTTTTTAATTAGAATGCCGGAATGAATGGCTCATAAAAGAACTGCTTGTTTAAAGAAATACCGACGTTCTTAAATAAATGAGTTTCTTTTATATGTACCTAACAGGCTTTAGAAAAAGTTAGCACATAGCGAATTAATTTATATTTATTCATCATCATCATATCAGCCGTAGGACGTCCACTGCTGGTCAAAGGCCTGCCTCATTGATCTCCAGGAACAGCGGTTGGAAGCGGCCTGCATCCAACGCCGACCTGTGGTTCTTACCAAGTCGTCTTCCCATCTTGTAGGTGGACGTCCTACGCCGCGCTTGCTGGTTCGTGGCCTCCATTCGAGAACTTTCCGGCCCCATCGGCCATCTGTTCTGCGCGCTAATGGCCTGCCCATTGCCACTTCAACGTGCTAATCCGTCGGGCTATGTCGGTGACTTGAGTTCTCCTACGTATCTCCTCATTTCTGATTCGATCCCGTAGAGAAATTCCAAGCATAGCCCTCTCCATAGCTCGTTGAGCGACTCTGAGCTATTTATTAAAGGTTTTTTTTGCCGTAGTAGCTAGCATACAATTTATACCATTACAGCGCTGGTCTTCCGTGGCGCACAACACAGTCGAAATATCGTGGGGATTATGATTAAAAAGGTAAATCTTCTTTATGTAAAGTAATCGCGAAAGTTTTAAAAAATACCACTTTGAATCAGGTGAGTCATTTGGTAATTACATCACCATGTTGCAGAAAAAAAAATAAACACCGGTCTAGACTTAACGCGCCGGCGAACCCTGAGCGCAACTTCAATTCGGCCGCGTCAAAAACTTTGGCCTGAATATCACTATCCCTTTTTAGTGACGAAGTTTAGCCACACAGAGCGATAGTGATAGCAATAGAATGATTCTAAATTTGATTAGATTTTGACCGTGTTCCGTAATACCAAAAATGATGACTGAAAACTTGTTGTATTTTTCTCCTTGTGTTGTTATTCTGTAACTAGACGATATAATCTATGTTCCCATGACTAGGACACGTAAGATGTTGTTGTTTTTAATACGAAACAATTAGGTTGAAAACAGGTCTTTTATGACGTAAAAACATGCAGAATGCGATACGCTTCTATTTCATTTTAGGTAAGTATTTTGATCTAATATATGGTTGGGAACCTAGATAAATACTATTCAAATTAAAATAATACCTTATTTAGGTAGAAATATGCTCCAATTAGAAATGATCTTGGTAGTACGTGTTGTATGGGCGATTGTCCCTCCGGTGTCCCCTTAATACTAATACTTATTACAAAGCCTGTCTCAATTCGTCACGCTAAATCTATCCCCTATCTTTAATAACATGGTCAGACAACACTATCTGTCATACATCGCTCACTAGGCCATTTATTAATTTATACATTTTTATAAATTATACATTTTATGTAGTAAAATATTAATATTTATGTAATTTTATGATTATATTATATACTAGCTGACCAATCCACAGCTTCGCACGCGTAGTTTTTCAATAAAAACATTACCCGCCTTCTGCGCAGTTGGGTAAAAAGTAGCCTGTGTCACCCGGCAAGTTACTAGTTATTATTCTGTGCCCGGGGCTAGTGTAGCATCCCAACAGTGAAAGATTTTTTTTAAATCGTTCCCGTAGTTTCGGAGCCTATTCAATACAAACAAACAAACAAATCTTTCCTCTTTATAATATTAGTATTATATTATATGCATTTTATATTATATTATCTTTAATAACGCCGCCGTCCTTATTTGCTCACTTAGATCCTGTGCTTCCAAAGGTTGCCTGGAAGAGATCACTTTTAGCGATAAGACCGCCCATTGTATCTATGATTTATAAGTGTATTTTATTTCATATGTTTATATTTAATGGTGTGCAATAAAGAAATTATCTAGTCTAATATATTTGAGTTTAAAAATTTAAATTCTAAAGTGTTTCAAAATCCATGCAGTCTACACTTGCCACTCGAGCATGCAAAACTGTATGGCTCAAGAAAAGTACCATACATGACTAAATTGACCAAGCATGCATAAAAGATGTGTTGATATTATCGGGGGAGATCAAAATGGTTTAAGTTATGTAGGTCAGCTACTCTCAAGGGTTCAGTATCTTTAAGTTTTCAGATGAATAAATATTGCTTACACAACCAAAACAAACAATAGAAGAATGTCGATATTCTTTAAGGGGTAGCCCAATTCGAAGGTTTATGCAACTTAAGACTGTAAGGAAGAATTGTTTTCGGTCGCTTCCTTCGGTTTGCTTCAGTTCCGTCTTACTTGTAAATACTTACACAGGTCGCATTAGAAAACAGTTGACGGGAGAAACAGCTTTGCCCGGTGTCCTCATGATTTGGTTTCTTCTTCTTCTTCTTAGCGTGTCAATAGTTCTACTTGTATTGTGTTAGATAGGTACTTGGCTACATTGATGGCGTCAGGAGAAGCCATTTTTTAAGTCAACCATTGTGCAGGTGTTCGGGCACAAAAGGCACATTAACAGGTGTTTCATCGACTGTGCAGGGTCACTACAGTCGCATTGCGTTTGTCTGGGATCCCTGAAACCCCATTGGCACATATTGACTCTGCAGCGACCAACCTGTGTGCGAAGCTTATTTATGGTCACACTGGTCACGGCAGGTCGTGCCCTGGTGGAAGCTGTTCTTGAGAGAGAATGAAGTCAGGTGGTGGGGGTTTACTATCTATCCACAGTGCGCGTCTAGCAACGGATGGGTCGTCGCTGGTGGCCTGCGTGTAACGCTGAAAACTCTTACGACTTTTCAGGCGGCCTTGTGGAATTTGATGGTTATATAAAGGATGTCAACTGACATGCTCCTGCTTATATTTTTCCATGGAGCAGGCCACATCCCGACGCACTCCGGGGGGTGGTATGCCTGCCAAAGGGTAGATGAGGTATAGAGGGGTTGGCTTCAGACATCCTGTTATAATACGGCATGTGTCATTCAGCGCAACATCGACGTCCTTAGCGTGTGCGGACCGGTTCCAGACTGGGCAAGCATATTCGCCGGCTGAAAAGCACAATGCCATTTGGTTGCTGATTCAATCCAATAATTAAGTTGCAAATTCACCTTCGGGCAGAGCCGCATTGCTAATTATTTAAAAATTGTTAGTCGTATGAATTATCAGAAGGCCGGTCCAACTTCCATTGAAGTTGAGTCAATTTGAATATGATGTCACTAGTTTTTTTCTAAGAAGTTAGGGGTTTCAACAGCGTGAATTGTTTTGGAAAGTAATTATGAATTGTAAAATAAAATTATGACACAAGTTTTAAATTATATCTTTGATAAACATAACAATTAAATTAGGACAACGTAAATCCTACTAATATTATAAACACGAAAGTTTGTATGTATGGATGTTTGTTACTCTTTCACGCCGGAACGGCCGAACCGATTGCGATGAAATTTGGTATGTACGTCGATCATAATCTGGATTAACACATAGGCTACATTTTATTTGCAAACTACGCGTGCAAAGCCGCTGGCAATAGGTAGTATATTATACTTACGTTGTCCTAATTTAGCCAACTCAAATCAAATCAAAATAACTTTATTTTGAAACAAAAACATGGTACAAAAATACTGGAACACGATAGTATTCGCAGAAGTTATAAACTGTGTCGCGAACACTAACGCCCCTACCGAGTTTATTATATCCAATAATTTTAAAAAAATTATACAAGTTAAGCATGCGTGATTATGTGTGCGTATGTGTGTATGAGTTTGTGTGTATGAGTTTGTGTGTATTTATGAGAGTGAGTGTGTGTGTGATGTTTGTATGTTTGTGTGTGCGTGCGTGAACTTGCGTGTGTTTGCATGTGTATGATCTACTATCTATGCAGCAACTTTTAAAAGGTCTTCAGTTTCTTCATACGACCGACAGTGATAAGAGCCACTGAAGAAATTTTATTAAATATTAGTATTTAATAGTCTTTTCGATAGATAACGATATCTACTTATAGACAACCTTTGAATGAAAGAGGCTCTAACGGAAGACCAGCGCTGGGTAGCCAGTGCAACCCAGCACATGCTGAGTTAAAGCCTTTTTGTGACACATGCAGTGAGTACGATGGGACACACACACTGCAATATTTTAATCTTAAAATTAATTTAAATTTAAATTATTTAATTAAAATAATTTTAATCTTTTAGTTATTGTTTCTTTGTTCATTTTGTTATGTCTCCTGTGTGTGTTTGTTCTGTTGTACTATTGGTGTTGTTCACAAATAAATGTTTTTGATTTGATTTGATTTGAATGGAATGAATGAATGAATGAATGAAATACTCTTTATTGCACACCAAATAAAAATACAATAATGGAAATAAACAATAAATAAAACTACAATGGGCGGTCTTATCGCTAAAAGCGATCTCTTCCAGACAACCTTTGGATGGACAGGATAAACAAAATCAAAAGACGGCGGTGTAAGAGTACCTACAGACATAAACAGAACCCACAAAATAAAATATACCTATTAATTATACTAATAAACATAAACTTAAATACATACAAATAATATAAGAATAAATAAACTACACTGCATAAAGAGGATAAATAACATAAACACTAACTAGCAGTTACGAGACAACGAAAGGAAATGGTTGTATACCTTGACTTTGAAAATAGGAAGAGATTGGGATGACCTTACAGACAAAGAAATTGAATGGAATGGATTGTTTGAACATTTCTTAGGTAAATAATAAAATACATAAAGGTCCAATTATAGACACAACTAGCTGTTACCCTCGACTTCGTACGCGTTACACTACTATATACGTAGGTAACCTAGAAATAAAGTTAAACTTGCTGTTGCAGCTTGACTTGACACCCCATTTTTATCTCATGGAAACTGATTCATGGGATAAATGGTAACATATATAGTGATCCGGGTTATAATCTACGTATATACCAAATTTCATCGAAATCGGTTCAGCCGTTACGGCGTGAATGAGTCCTAAACAAATAAACAAACATCAAGTGTGTTAAATACGTCTTCGTATAAACATTTTTTCATACTAGGACCTCTTTTTCCTTTACCTTCTGCGTCCGTTCCTCTTTGTCCAAAAATATATGTAAAATAACTTGAGACTGTAATAGGTCTCCGTAGAACTGTCGATAATGCTATTGTATTACTCGTGCGCGATAACTTGGGACCTGCTAGGAATGCGACTCCCCGACCGCTTCCCCTGCACTTCCCCGATGGCGCCCGTATTGTACCGTTCGCATCACTATTTACCTCTTCGTCAATTGATTATAGTGAGACTGAGGACGAAGAACAACATCTAGAAGGCATAAATCCACTAAGTAGTGACGAAGATGAGATAATGTAAATAATAAATAAAATAAATGTATAAACTTAAACATTGTATTTTTATTTTATTCAAATAGTGTAAAAAAGATTAGATAAAAAGCAGCGTCCTCCCTGAGTAACATAATAAATTAGGTTAAAAAAAACAAAGACGAAGCCGCGGGCGGCTGCTTGTTATGTTCGCTTTTTTGCGGGCGGTACAAACACGCCAATATGACGTCACCGCGCTCAGGTCCCAACTTATCGCGCACGGGTAATACGTTAGTAATTGCTCTTTGCTTGCATAACGCCATCCCGTTTGCACTTAAATTGTTTGTTACAAAAGTAACAGTTAGTTATTTGACTTCAACTATTTTTAAACTGGTCCATTAAAGTGCTAACGATGCTATACACAAAAGAAGGTGCCTATACCCCAGACGCAAAATGTGTTAAACGTGTGACGCCTATGTATGTATCTGTGTGTGTGTCTGTTTGTCTGGGGCATTATAGTTCCCAAATGGATGGACCAATTAAGACGTGGTTTTTTAATGGAAAGCTCATTCGGTGTGGTTCTTAGCTATGTCAGTTTTAAATTAAAGATTCGTAGGCAAGTCAATGTCACAGACATAGCCAAGACAATTAGCAAGTTACGGTGGCAGTGAGCGGGGTACATAGTTCCAAGAACTGACCACGCACTGGAAAGCGCAGCATGACCCCCTCCCCCTCCCCCACTAGATAGAAAGAGGACCTGAGAAAGGTTCCTGATAGCCTTTAGGTGGAAGCCGAACAAGATCATTCCGTAAATCTATGGGGAAGGCCTTTGTTCAGCAGTGGACATCCATTAATATGATGATGATGATGATGACATGTCCTATCTATTTATTTCAATTTTTATACGTATTGGACGTATTTTCCTGCACTTATTTTGATAATCACAACTGCAACAAGAAGAACAATGTTTTTTACCAAGATGGGTAATACATGTATGTACCTACCCGTAGCATGACTAGAGACTGCACGACTCAAAGCCAGTACATTATTTACAAGCGAACTTACCTATTCAAAAATTCAAAGCCAAGAAAATCCTCGACAAAGTCTACAAAATTCTAAGTCCGTGCCATCGCTTATCCGCGACACTAAGTGTATAGAAAGTTTATCTGCCCGTCGAGGATGGGACTGCAACATGCATTATTCACCTGGACTCCATCTGGGCCACTAAGCCCCGTTTACAAAGTACAACGTGTTCATTCCCTATTCTATAATGCTGTATTTACATGATCGTCCAACCTTCCAACTCCCAACTCCCATGAGCATTTGCTCAAGCTCATTTCTTTACTCATCATCATCACATCAGCCAAATGGCGTCCACTGCGGAACATAAGCCTCTCCCATAGATTCATTCCCATTTCTTTGCTACTTCTTATAACTAGTAGAGTATCCCAAAACAAAAAAAAATTCTTAGGGCGACTCGCGCAACGATGCCTAAACGTATTTAGTGGCTAAATATGATTTAAGGAGTTGTCAAATCATACAAATACGTTAAATTTAAACATGTTTAGTCACTAAATACGTTTAGGGATCGTTGTGCTAGCCGGCCTTAATCTTTGACTAATAAAATAGTACAAAACTAACTAACTTGACCTACAGTTTCATTCAAATTTAAGGTAATAGGAGTTAATGATAATGGATCCTCTTTTTTGGGGTACAAATTGCGGTTATTTTGGATTTCAGACTTTTGCCTACATTTGTGTTACTAAAGCTACACGCATACCAAATTTCAGCTGTAGGGTCACTGGTGTACCCTGTGAATTTTGTCAAAATTCAGTTTTTATTATGACTAATAACTCAAAAACTATACAGAGTTTATGAAAAATAAAAACTTAGTCTAAATTTACTAATGAAATTATAAAAACTACCTTTCATTTAACGTCCCATTTGACCAATTAGTCTCATTTTCATTTGTTTACCCCTCTTGAACAGTGTGATGCTAATAACCGCAGAAAAGTGTCAGTCAACTCGACCAAGCTTGGTCCAACGTGCACCAGCCAGCCAACTCTCGCAAGTTTAGAAAAAGTTTAGAAAAGGGTACCATAAGAAGGTTCTAACAGCTCTATCTCGGTATACGTGAATTCGACATTCGAATGAACATGTCGCGCCAAAAGGAAATCTGCTGAACTTTCTTGGCAAAGGACAAATAATGCGTCAATAAAATTGGAAAACTAAATGTTACAAATTTTGATACTCAGCACCATAATGCTTATACAACTGAGGCCTGGTGGTAAGTTTCAGCTGGTGAAGCAGGTAAAGGACGTAGTACATTGAGCATAGGCATAATGGGATGGGTGACCGCCTTATCTAGCGCAGTGTTCCGCAAACTTTTTGTGTTCAAGGTACACCTACGAAATCGGGCAATTTCAGATGTATACACCATAAATAAAAATGAAATTTTAATCATTATATTTATCGTTTATTCTTAAGTTATAATCAATTCAGAAACTTGCACTTAATTTTAGAACATAAGTTTTATTGAATGCGAAATATGAGCTTGTTTTATTGAGCAAAGGCGATCCAAATTTGGAGTAATCGTCGACTGGGCTGCGTTTCCGCCCGCCTTTATAATTTCATAAGAAATTGATTTTTCCCGCGGCACACCAATTAATGACCACGGTACACCAGTGTGCCGCGGCACACACTTTGAGGAACACTGATTTAGAATAGAGATTTTAGATTAGAGATCTCTACTACATATAAAATTACTTAAAAAGAATCTCACGTGCGAACAGTACGACGATTTATTACAACGCAAGAAATGCAAATCATAGCGGTTTTTATTCAGAAATCAGTATAACTTGACAACGCATCTCACGCGCGCGATTTACAGTCAAATCATGTTCCAATTCAAGTTCAACTCTTGAACTTGGATAGAAAATATTATTTTTCTGTCATGGACGTATAAAAAATACGATCGGAGTGCAACTAACTTAAAAATGATGAAACCGAGTCGGCCGATCCGCTTGTAAACGAAACTTCACGCACACTTTTACAGCACTCGTGCCGATCGTCGACATACGTACGCGGTGTGAAAGCAATAGTATCTAACTCGTTCTAAATCACGCATCGATCGATGTATACTTTGGCGAACAATATGGTGCTACGGCACCCATCTTTTTTTATGTCCATGCTTTCGGTGTAAAATATTGCTTAATTATTACGTACGGTTCCAAATCGTTGACCTCTATAAACTTTTTTTTATGTTATTTGTGGAGAAACAGGTTTACGGCTCACCTGATGGTAAGCGGTCACCGTCACCTATTGACACCGGCAACACCCGGGGTATTGTCGACGCGTTCCCTACACTGTAGAAACCTCTTTACACTTCTCTTGAAGCGTGCCATGTCGTAGTCTAATGGGAATACCGCAGATGGTAACTCATTCCACATCTTGCAAGTATGGGGTAGAAAAGATCGCGTGAAGCGTGTGGTGCGCGATACCTAATTATCGATTATATGTGGATGAGCTTTATTACGTTGTTGAGAAGTGCGGTGGTAAAATCTCGACGACGGGATGAGATCAAATAGCTCCTCAGAACATTCCCCATTATGCAGGCGGTAGAATACACTGAGCGAACCGATGTCACGGCGTTGACTCAGCGGTTCCAGCCTGTCGGCGAGTTTGGGATCACCGATGATTCTAATGGCTCTTCTCTGAATGGAGTCAAAACGAAGCAATTAGTACTTTGGATTTCCGTGCCAAAGATGGGAACAGTATTCTACGTGCGGCCGAACTTGCGCTTTGTACAGCACCGTTGTTCTGCCGTAAAATACTCTTTGGCACGGTTAAGGACTCCAAGTTTTTTGGAGGTGAGCACAGCTTTTGCTTCTAAGTGACTCCCAAACTGGACCTCATTAGAAATTTCGACTCCCAGAATCCCTATACTCGCCGGGACGGGGAGAGGAATGCCCTGGAACCGTGGAGCCATTGTGAAACTACAAGGATCTAGTAAAACTTCTGTTTCAAATAAAAACGCACGCAATGTCTAGACAAATTAGCTTTAGTTTTTTATTTCGTATTTATCCAGATTCGATGTCTTTGGAGCGTTGCCAAGTGACGACAGAAAGCTGCCTGACTGCGTGTTTTTATTCAGTAAACGCGAATGTATATAACGCAATAAATCATGTTGTACAATGTATACAGTTTTCTGGTTCCTGTATAATTTAATTAAAAGAATCAGAATTAATGCTGCCGCTAGCAAACTGAAAGCCAGTTCCCGTAATAAAATGGACTTAGTAAAATATTAGTTAATTTTTGGACGTGTCTTAAGTGTACAAAATATAAACATGAACGCTTATGTTAACTAAGGTTTTCTAAGTTTAAGCTGCGCCATCTAGTTATGTGACCGGTAAACTAAGAAAATTTGAAGAAGAAAGACAGATATCTTAAAATGGCCACAACGGCGTATAAGATGTTTGACATAGAGTAATGCATCTGAAATCACCAAAGTAAAGGATTAAGGCGAATATAGTAGCTGATTGGTTTTATTTGGAGGCTTTCTCCTCAGAGAGGAATCAGTTTATGTGCTCAAAAAATATATGCCATTCATTGCCCTTTTATCTGCAAAGTGAACATACAAAAATGTTCTACCTGTTTATTTACTATGAGAAAAAAAATAACAAAATGTAGCTGTTTTCAACTTTCAATTTGATTCAACCTCTAAACGACGTAAAATTTTGTAATTTTTTTTCACCTAAATGTGGGCAAAGACTATACCTTCAAGTTGAACATATGATGCTGTGCTGCGACGGTCTTTCACGTGGCAATTAATTATTTTCAATTTTTTCGATAAATTAGCGGGCGTATCCTTAGAAGGTAGTTGCGCGGGCGACGGGCGACAGTGTACCTCTGACTGTCGTACGGGAGGGTTGTGCTCGTCTGCCACGCGCTCACCTATTTCATGGTCGGTTAGATACGTGTGGCGGAAGGTGTGGTTGGTGCGGGACCGAAACAATAGCTACGCCCATTCGCTCAAGGTCATCGGCTACGGTTAGCGCCTTAAGTCAATTTATGTTAATTAAGCAACGCCATCTAGTTATGTGACCGGTAAACTAAGAAAACTTTTAGTCTAAAAATAGCCACAACGGCGTATAAGATGTTTGACACAGAGTAATCTGTGTAATCACAGAGCATCTAAAATCGCCAAAGAAGAGGATTAAACAAGGAAAGCTTTATAGATAATGCAAAGAAGTAGAACGCTTCTTTTGGAACTAAAGTTTAAATTTTTCCTAAAAAGCACATTGTAAACCACCAGTTCCTAGTCATTTACAATATACAAGTGCTGACATCTGTTGTCATTTTAAAAAGTTGTCACATTTTAGGCTTTTTTTTTTATTTCTAACTCCTATTTTTATGGATATCGCAGACTAACTGAATTTTCTCTCAACGTCCCTAGAGGGTACTGGGTACAACAATCAGCTTAGACCAAAAACAGTCTCAGGGCGCAACACATATCGGATAGGAGAAACTATTTTAGTTATAATATTCAATGTTGCCCATAAATTCCCTTACACTACGTGTAAGCTCTACTTTGGAATACGGGTCAAAAACCCAGAAGTTTTCTGCTAACTCCCTTTCGAATTAGATCATGCATTTTTTGATCACGCAGGCTGCACCTGTCGATATTGCTAATACTATAAATTTACTAAGCGATATTTCATGAGAACGTCGAGTCGCTTATATATTAGCGTCAATGTAACATTCGATCTACTTATGATGTACTAGCTGTTGCCCGCGACTACGTACGCGTTACACCACTAAATGTGTAGGTAACCTAGAAATAAAGCTAAACTCGCTGTTGCAATTTGACTTGACACCCCAATTTTATCCCATGGAACCTGATGTATGGGATAAAAAGTTGCCTATATGTTAATAAATAAATAAATATTGATGAACATTTCACACAGCACTATCTAGACCCAAACTAAGCAGAGCTTGTACTATGGGCTCCAGATAACTGTTATAATACTTATATAATTTTTTTTGTAAATACATACATAAAATATATAGAGAAACAACCAGACCGGGAACAAATATCTGTAGATCATGCAAACATTTGTTCCGCGGCGGGAATCGATCCCGCTACCTCCTGGGTCTCAGCCGGCTATTCGCCCACTGCACCACGGAGGTCGTCAATCCAGGTTATAATCTACGTACATACCTACTAAATTTCATCGAAATCGGTTAAGCCGTTATAACGTGATTGAATAACAAACAAACAAATAAACGAACAAACAACTTTCGCATTTATAATATTAAAGTGATGTGATTATTGATACAGTTTAAATTATTACTATCTGAACGCCCACGGCTTTACACGCGTAGTTTGTCAACAAAAACATTATCCTCCTGCGCAGTTCGGTAAAAAGTAGCCCATGTCTCAACCCCAATCCTTATCGACACAAGCGTGCCATGGGAGGCAATTGCCTCCTTTTATCCACTCTTCCTGACACTGAGACAGGATACATGTTTAAGTTTCTGTAACAGTGTTCTGGCGGAACCTCTTTCGGACTCAGCTAGAACACTTTACAAACTAGTTATTTAAGGTTAAATTTTCTCACTAAATCATTTTTTAAGATTACCAACCAGGGCAGTATAATCTCATGCGCGACACAGCCCTTTTCATTGATTAAAAAAAAGAGTACACAGCGTAATATATATGTTTCTTTGAAATTAAGACTATCTTGGACACGGATGGTGCATAAAGGACGCAGTTTATTACTTTTTCTTTGACAAACAAAGGCTGTCTAAGGTAGCTACCGGCTCCGGACTTTATTATTCCCCAAGATTAACATCGTCAGTGTTTTCGCCTGGATGTTCGGCCTGATTCTTGTGTGGATTTAGAGATGTAAACGACCGATTATCATTATTTAACCACCATTTATTGATCGAGCGAAGCGAGATCTCTAAATCAACTAGGGCAAATCGGCGTTGTATGTATGTATGTTTATCCGAGGATAACTTTCGTAACGTTGATCCGATTATCGTGAAATTTAATAGATAGGTAGGTAGTGATGGCATAATTTTAGTGTGACTAAATGAGCTAAAAATGTTGGGAGTTTGTTGAGATATTGGGGTTCAAGAGGGGTAAAAAAATGAAATTGAGGCTATCAGGTCAAATGTGACGTCAAATGAAAGTTATTCATTCGTATATTTAGACTCCGTTTTTATTTTACATAAATTCTTTATAGTTTTTGAGTCATTATGATAAAAACTAAACTTTGACAAACTTTCACAGGGTACACCAGTGACTCCACAGTGCTGTAATTTGGTATGCGTGTAGCTTAAATGACACAAATATAGGCAAAAGTCTGAAATCCAGAATAACTGCAATTTGTATCCCAAAAAAATGGAACCAAAATACATGAAATCTCGTTACCTGTAATTTAAATGAAACTGTAGGTCAAGTATTTTGGTTAATTTTTCGTGGCACTATTTTGATGTTCAATGATTACAAATAATATTTTTCTGCGAGATCTCAGTTCAGGGCGAACTACTAGTTAATTGTATTTAGGAAGCACGAGGGCTTGTATAAAATGGAATTTGACAAGGACATTATCAGAGAATATATAGAGTGACGGAAAAGCAAATTATTTGAATGAAAGCATTGGCTTACGTCAATTAAAATTGACAACTAGATTTTGATATCAATGGTTTCATTTGATTTTGATTTTTTTTAATGCGGTCAGTTCTTTGAGCTATGCTCACTGCCACTTCAGTTTGCTAATCCTAAATCTTGGCTAATTTACTAGTAGCTCATTATTTTCATTCCAAAAGCTTCTATCACATCGTATCACACTAATATTAGAGGGTTAGCTGCAATAAAATGCTACTTAGCGTTAAGATAAATAAATAAATATTGCTGGACATTTCACACAGCGCTATTTAGCCCCAAACTAAGCAGAGTTTGTGGTATGGGAACCAAATAACTGATAGAATACTTATATACATTTTTTTTGTAAATACATACTTATAATATACAGAGAAACAATTAGACCCGGAACAAATATCAGCGCAAACATTTGTTCCGCGGCGGGAATCGAACTCGCTACCTCCTGCGTCTCAACCGGCTATTCGCCCGCTGCACCACGGAGGTCGTCAAAAAAGTTTGCCTATGTATCGTGTGTGTGGATTTTTTTTCTGGTTTAAAATATTTACGCGATGAGTTTTCGGTAATTGTCTAGTTTATTTCTTCAATTACTGCTTGTTATGTCAGTGCATAAAACTGACAGTTCCCGAGAAGCCTATCTGTGGCGGCGGCAGCAGCAGATGCTTCTGCCAAGGCGAGGCTGAAAACCAGCGTAGCTGAGCCCTCGACCTATTTACCACCACCTTCTACCTTGGTGCTACCTACAATAATGTACTAATGTTTCTTAGAATTAAGCCTACTGTTATACCTACCTAGCTTTATTTAGTACTTACTGTACCTACCTACTTCTGTTAGCATAATAGGTGTATGTGTAAATATATTCCTTTTATTTATTAAAATGCGAAAGTTTGGATGTTTGTTTGTAACTCAATCACGCCGTAATGGATCAACCGATTTCGATGAAGTATGTATTACCCGTGCGCGATAAGTTGGGACCTGAGCGCGGTGACGTCATATTGGCGTGTTTGTACCGCCCGCAAAAAAGCGAACATAACAAGCAGCCGCCCGCGGCTTCATCTTTGTTTTTTTTAACCTAATTTATTATGTTACTCAGGGAGGACGCTGCTTTTTATCTAATCTTTTTTACACTATTTGAATAAAATAAAAATACAATGTTTAAGTTTATACATTTATTTTATTTATTATTTACATTATCTCATCTTCGTCACTACTTAGTGGACAGGTAAACAAAACTGTTTGTTCCGGTTTTCGTTTTCAAAAAACTCTAACACTTTTAGCACGAGGTTTCTTTCTCCGCTATGCAAAGGTTTACCCTTCATAATGATAACAAAAACACTTAACAAGAACTATAACAACAAAACAATGACACAAACTATAACAACAAAAACTACAACAACAAAAAAAATATCACAAACGAAAACTAAAAGAATTCCAGAGCGCGTCGTTACGTGACGTAGACCAGTACGAGACTAAAAACCCTAGTAAATAATAGTGATGCGAACGGTACAATACGGGCGCCATCGGGGAAGTGCAGGGGAAGCGGTCGGGGAGTCGCATTCCTAGCAGGTCCCAAGTTATCGCGCACGAGTAATACGTAGATTATAACCTGGATTAACACATAGACTACATTTTATCCCCGAAATCTGTTCCCATGGGATACAAATTGGGTGTCCAGTCAAGTTACAACAACTCGTTTAGCTTTATTTCTAGGTTACCTATACATTTGTAACGTGTACGAAGTCGCGGGCAACAGCTAGTAAATAATAAAAACGTTTAAGAGCTATCGTAAAAAAGCACCTTATTCGAGAAGGATGAAAGCACAAAAAAAACAGAAAGCTACATCTTTTATTTCCTTCCTGCCGTTTACTTACGACCCTCTAAGTAAAAATAAGTAGAGGAGAAAGTTCAAAGATGTATGAACAAACGAAGTATGAACACCTACTTATAAGTATGATGACTATAGTGTGACCATTAAAGCTGTGCACTCCCTGAGATATGCGCGCGGCGAGACGGGGGGATGTGTCGGCCGCTCCGATCTATCAGTCTGCCGTCAACGCTCACGGCGGTAGGTAGCTTTTGTACCGGACGGTCTATGTCAGACGCACACGGGATAAATATTTAAAGATGGGTCGTGCGTTATCTCGTGATATGAAATGGAAGATGAAGTTGAAACAGAATCTATGTCAGAATAACTTTCGTTAGAATATATAATTGTTTGTAAATATAAAAAATGTTCAATAAAACAAGTCCTTTGAATTATAAGTTTAGTTCTTATTTATCACCTGCATATTTTTAATAAAATATGAGTATATTTAAGTTACATTTTAATCAACTAAGTAAGTATAATATATTACAGATAGATAGCCTCCGACCATCGTCCCGCCACAAGTCTTGCCTTAGAAATGCAAACTGATATCGTAAGATATGTCCGACATGTTTTGATCTCATGTGAACTCATGCAGTTTTTTCTTTGCCTCCCACCTCGCCGCGCATACCTCAGGGAGTGCACAGCACTAATGGTCACACTATAAGAGAACATTGAAGATAAATGATAAACGAATTCTGAACACGACGAGTACGGACCAAACTATTTTAAATAGTTTAGTTGGGCCCCTAGTTTATTTTTTGTCCCAGGGCCTTTGGTTACCTAGCTACGTCACTGTTGATGATGGAGATAAAAGACCCATTTCTTTCCTCCACTGGTAGACCGTATTTATAGGACATAATGCTATTTCAAACACGATACCCAAGCAAACAAGATTTTTATGTCACTTTGTACAGCGAAACGGTGACGCTACGATCTCTTTATTAAAAACATTTCATACATAACAAATGCCATTTTCAGGTAATAAATTCGTTTTCTTATTTTGCGAGCAAACGCTCCTTTTAATTTGATGTCATATGGACGCAAATATTTTGAAATAGCATAATATGCCTACATTTACGTAACTTTATGCTTTAAATAACCACTATTCATAAAATAAAGTCTAATAACATCTACTTTAATAAATAAACGCTTTTTTAGGAAAAATGACGCTCTGGATTCTAGATAGATCTCTCGCCCACTCGAGGTTTCTAGAACTTTCAGCCTACTTTATCTTTTACATAAATATAAAATATTGGAAGTTACATTTAAAGCAGCAAGTTTTTACCAAATGAAAAATGTATTTTTAAAAGCTAAAAGAACATTGTTCTTCTGAGGGCAATCATGACTCACTTGTTTGTTAAAGTTTGTAAAAATTGGCTTGTATTCACAATTCACGATGAATATCGACATTTTCCAAGTAAACTGGTCCATTTAAACATAGGAAAAGAGGGACTGGAGGTCTTTGCTTAGCAGTGGAAGATGGATAGCTAAAATATAAGCAAATTAAGTTATTTATTTAATCTTTATATATAAAAATGAATCCCTATTTCCCTTGGTCACGCCATCACGCGTGAACGGCTGGACCGATTTCGCTAATATTTTTTTTGTTGTATTTCTTATTGTCAGGAGAAGGTTATTATGAAAGAAAAAAATTAAGAAAAATGCGCGCAAAATTAGAAAATTTAGGAATATTTAACCACCATATATAATTATTTATAATCTAACCTTAGCGCTTTTATAATGTACCCTTATGACGTTTGACATAGAATTGACAGAATGCGTGCTGCAAATATCGTCAAAGAGTATGTAAAAAAATGAATATCGTTTGAAACAGATGCTTCGGTCGGAGTTATCCCGAGGTATTGTCTATCTATATATTTATAAAAATGAATTGCTGTTCGTTAGTCTCCCTAAAACTCGAGAACGGGTGGAGCGATTTGGCTAATTTTGGAATTATTTGTGGAAGTCATTCATTTCTTCATACATAATGATGGCCGGGGACAACAATTGACAATTCTACCAGGGTGACGTATATTGACAGCCCGCGTTATATGCATGTCAAGGCGATACGAAGTTCGGCGGGTCAACTAGTATTATATAACAACCACTTGTAAAAAAATCTTAAATCCAACCACCCCTGCTGTTATGCTCAGACTTAGAATTGGCAGACTATAATAAAAAGCATAATTTTGTTAACAAAGTGTCAAATATCAGATTTCGATAAAGTGTTATCTGTAATGCTCTGAAAGGGTTCCCTCCGGCTATTGTTCCCTTTGTTTTGTAGTGTACTCACAGGGTGGTTGTCTTAAAAAATCTACGCATAAAAATTAGTCATAACTTAGGGGGCGTCTATTAATTACGTGAGGCGTTTTGACCACAGAACATAAAAAACAATAGAACTACCATGATGACTTTTTACTAAGAAAACCAGTGTAGCTAAACTCACACATGTAAAAACTAGCACACTTAGAAATAAAAGTTATAATTGGTTGAAAGAGAACGTTCAAAGAGGCCTAAAACCATAAAACCGATTTAACGGATGTAAAACCTTAGCTACTATGGAAAATGGTTTAAAATTCAATAAAATAAACTGTAACAAAAAAATAAAGTTTACATCTTCTACTCGGCAAAAGATGGCGTTTTAGAAAATATTTTTATTTTAGTCTCTAAGAAATAAGACAGATAATGCAATGGTTGTTACATGATTACCCACAAAACAAAGCCACTCAACAACAGATGGCGCTGTCGTAAACAATTTTTGTTATAGTCTCTAACTGCAAAGAATAAGATTGATAATGCAATGGCTGTTACTCGCAAGCTCAAATAACAGCGCTACTCAATTAGTGATGTACCAATGAGCATACAAGACGAATGTATAGACATCGATTATCACCTACCTACTACGGGTAACGAAATAGGTACGTCAAGTTATATTTGTGGTGGTCGAAATAAAAAGCTTTTCTTTTCTTTCTTTCTTAACATAATCATAGGTATCCAACTCATAAATACTTACTTAATAACATATTATATTACTGGAATATTATATACTGAATTATTATTTGAGGGGCACACTAACAGTTTCCGGAATCAATAAAAATATACTAATAATGGTCAAAACTGAATTTATTGTTTATCAAAATATTCTCCCTTTGAGTCAATGCACTTTTTTATAAGATTGAACAAATTTTGAAAACATTTGTGCCACTCCTCCGGTGGTGACGTCAGATACATGTTATTCATACTCTTCGACAGCCTCTTATGGTGATGAAAACCGTTGATCGGGTAATTGGTTCTTAATTTTTGGGAACAGAAAAAAGTCACACGGTCCCAGGTCATGACTCTGTATGCTGGATGACTCATAAGTTGTACGTTTTTTCAATTTTTTTTATGTCTTGCGCCTTGGGGAAACTGAAAACAGAAGTTATTATATTATTTCACACCATACGTCTAAAATACATTCAGAAAATCGTCAATAAAACAACAAGGAATTAACGCCCTAAAACTTATACACCTTTTAATAGGGGGTAACTAATTAAAGCTATCGATAACACAGTCATCAGTATATTGGGGTCACATCCCTAATTGAGTAGCTTAAGTTGAGGTTTAAGAGAAACGCGACCTTAAGGAGTATGATTCACAGTCTATTTTGTTTGACGATTTAGCATTTTAAACAAAACTAACAAAAAACAATAAAATAATACTTACCGGTGATAGGATATGCCCCCTTTTGTAACACTCCAAAACGGCACAATATAGCATTTTTATATTTTTTTGAAGTACGTTTACTACACAGTAATTGAAACACGACTGAAGTGAGCGAAGCTTGTAGTGCGCGGAACTCCGCGTACTTGGTGTTACGCGGGCCCCGCCTACTTACGACTTCTATTGTTTTTGTGTTCTGTGGTTTTGACGATACCCCCCTCCCCTCCCCACCTCTTATCTCACATGAATGAAAATACTTTAAAAAATCTCATAAGTTAAATACAACAAAATGAGAAACAATTAAATGTTTAGTAGACTGTCTTCCAGACAACCTTTGGATAGAGAGGTGTATTAGCAACAGGATGTTTGGCCGAGGTGTTATAAAAAGAATAATTAAAAATGAAATACCTACCTACTAGTTCTTTAGCTATATATGGCAAACGAGCATGCAGTCCACCAGATGTTAAGTGGCTACTGCAGCCCATGAATATCCACATAGAACTCAAAACAAGCTATTAGGTTGTCTTGATCTCTATGTGGATACGTTGTCAAACTATAGGACTTAGCTGTTATGCCTATGTGCCAGTAATTACAGGAACATACCATTACCATCTAACCGGAACATAGCAGCACAAGTACTGCTATTTGGCGGCAGATAAAGGTAAGGCGGTGGTGCCCACTTCCTCGAGCCCGTTCACAAAAGCTCTACCACCAGTATAGTATAGTAAATACATTTTAATCATTTGTACCTCCGATACAAAGAAACGCATATGACGTTGATCAAACGTGATATTTTATTTATGTTTTTTATGTATAACTGACGTGATGTAATTTATGATTATTATTGTACCAACCTCTGAAAGTATCAATTTTATTTTATGTTACGTTTATAATTTATTTTATTTTTTTTTTATTTTACTTAGTTGATTAAAATGTTACTTAAATATACTCATATTTTATTAAAAATATCCAGGTGATAAATAAGAACTAAACTTATAATTCAAAGGACTTGTTTTATTGAACATTTTTTATATTTACAAACAATTATATATTCTAACGAAATTTATTCTGACATAGATTCTGTTTCAACTTCATTTTCCATTTCGTCATCATCTTCATCTTCCACTTCGCCACCGGAACTTGAATCAGAGTCTTGCAAATTTATTATGAATGAATCGATAACATTATCGCACGACCCATCTTTGAATATTTATCTCATGTGTGTCTGACATAGACAGTCCGATACAAATAACACTACCTGCCGCCACGAGCGTTGACGGCGAACTGACAGAGCGCAGCAGTCGATTCTCCCCCCCCCCCCCCCCCCCCCCCCCCGTCTTGCCGCGCGCATACCTCAGGGAGTGCACAGCACTAATGGTCACACTATAGGAAAATGACTTAACAGGTATTAGATACACAATTTATGACTAATTCTCAGAGAGATAGTTATTATTGGCCCTAGATTAAAACACTTTTCTTTAAATTTCAAACAATTCGACCAAACAGTTTGATCATTCATTTTCCTAAGCCATCAAATCTAATACTAAATTGTTATATTTGGTTTGTCAAGAATTGTCGAGGTTGTTTGAATTAACATTGATTACGGAATCAAATTCCGAGGAACCGTTCCGGAGTCACGGAAACATGAAGCCACGAATTACCATTTCCTTGAAGGAATATCTAGTAAGATGGAACAGTTAATGTGCCCCACAAATGCAAGGTTAGAAAAAAGGCAAAAGGCTTACGCAAAGAAATCATTACTTCTCTATTCGATTCGTACAGTGGCTGTTTTATCCCTAAGGGCCAGTAGGCCCGGGCCTAGAGCGGCCAGATATTAGGGGCGGCCAATTGTGACAAAAATTCACTGATGATATCAAGAAATAACTCAAAGTACCTGAATATTGTAAAGGCTCGCGCACATTATGGCGGGCCGCACTGCACCGCATCGTATATCAATAATCTTCCTAAGTCACTTGCCTACATCCTGGGTCGAAAATAAAACTTACTCTTAAAATTTATGTCAAAGTTATGTCATAAAACGTTTTCCCTCAGGTATTTGAATGGTGAACGATTCAGTAATCAATTATTATTGATTTCAATTCTGGAGTTAGTTGAGTATCATTATTTTAAATACGGGATTTATCACGTACCGTCTTATCGATATTTTAAATACTAGAATATCGAGAAGAAACAGGGTAGGCTGGTACTTACAACATGACCGGGGTTTAGGGCGGCCAACACTGCAAATCCGCCACTTGATTCGCATTTGGGTCGCACAAGTACGATCATATATCCGAGTATCACCACAGACTTAAATGGTTACCTATCCGCCTTCGCCGGAATGCGCACATCCTTTCCCTCTTTTACAGCATCCTTTTCATCCCTTCTACTCCATCCTACCTCAAAGAACGCTTTGACTTTCTTCACCTTTCCAACTCTCGATCCTTACGTTCCTCTGAAACCCTTCAATTAAAAACTCCCCACCATACCTCAGTATTTTATAGTACCTCTTTTACTCTGCAGGCTACCAAACTCGGGGATGACCTACCTGTCTCAATTCGTCACGCTAAAACTCTCCCTATCTTTAATAACATGGTCAGGCAACACTATCTGTCATACATCGCTCACTACGCCATTTATTAATTTATACATTTTATAGTTTAGGTAATATATATATTTTATGTAGTGTAATAATATTTATGTGATTTTATGATTATATTATATATTATATGCATTTTATTTTAGATTATTTTTAATAACGCTGCCGTCCTTCTGAGATTCTGTTCATCCAAAGAATGTCTGGAAGAGATAGCTTTTAGCGATAAGGCCACCCATTGTACCTATGATTTAAAAGTGTATTTCCTTTTATATATTGATATTTAATAGTGTGCAATAAAGAAATTATCTATTCTAATCTTGTATCGCCTCCATTACTGTTGAATGGTTAAATTACAAAGTCTGATGAGCCTAACCTGGTAAGGTCCAAAAGTCTAGCGAATTTTCCGTCAATTAAACTGACGTTATTGCCGATAGTTGGTTTAAGAGCGAGTACACATTAGGCGTTTAGAAAGCGCGCGCTTTGGTAACGCGCGTTTTGAGAAGCCGAGTACACATTAAACGCTCGGCGTTGCGTTTGGCGCGCGTTAGTAGCGTACATACAGCGCGCTTAGCACTGCGTTTAACCAAGGTGTCCATAATACTGGCTGAGTTCGGAAATCGACGTCGAAGTGGTTGTTTATGTGTGGCTTCTATACCGTCACTTTAAAAGACGACGGCAGACGCAAAGAGAATTTTGGGTGCATCCAATATTCCAAATTGTCTTCACAATAACTGAAAATTTCAACTATCTCCTCCCAATTACTTTTTAATATTTAAATAATTAATTATTAATCAAGACTTTCCATGTCCCATATAGCTGGACGCTTTTGGATTTCGTCAATAAATATGTATGTATCGATGTGCTCAGTCTCCATTTTGGTAAACATGCGTCCACTCTACACGAAAGCGCGCGTTCAAATGTACAACAAAATGGCGGCTCATGTATCTCGAGGCGCGCGGCTGACGCCCTCCCAACGCGCGTTTGAATGAATATCTCAAAGCGCGCGTTCGACGCGCGGTTGATCAGAAACGCGCGCTTGCATGTGTACACCTTCAACCGACATCTTTATTCTTAAAACGCGCGTTACCAAAGCGCGCGCTTCAAAACGCCTAATGTGTACTTGCTCTAAAGAGGTCGGTTGAGGTGTACACATGCAAGCGCGCGTCAGACGCGCGCTTTCAGATTTTCGTTCGACCGCGCTTTGCGCGGGCGACAGCTGCGCGCTTGTAGATACGTGCACCGCTATTTTGCCGTACATTTGATATCGCGCTTTCGTGTAGGGTGGACGCATCAAAATGGAGCTCGAGCACTTCGATACAGATTTATTTATCGATGAAATTCAAAAGCGTCCAGCTATATGGGACATATAAAGACCGGATTATAAAAATAAAATTAGAAAAAAATTGGAGTTGATATTTTTAGTGATTGTGAAGACAATTTGGAATATTGGATGAACCTAAAATTCTCTATGCCCCTGCCATCGTCTTTTATAGCAACGGTATAGGAGCCACACACAAGCAATCACTTCGACGTCCATTTCCGAACTGAGCCAGTAGTATGGACACCTTGGTAATGCTCGTTAAACGCCGTGACAAGCGCGTTGTATGTACACACGGCTACACATCAAGCTATACATTTCCAGTATAAGCTGACCTCGCATTGTGTAGGCTTTTCGTAGAATGAGAGGTCAACTTATACTGGAAATGTATAGCTTGATGTGTAGCCGTGTGTACGCTACTAGCGCGTGCCGAACGCAACGCCGAGCGCTTAATTAATGTGTACTCGCCTTAACGCGCCTGCGAACCCCGAGCGCAACTTCAATTCGGCCGCGTCAAAAACTTCGGCCTGAATATCGCTATCCTTGTTTAGTAACGAAGTTTAGCCACGCAGAGCGACAGTGATGGCAATAGAACGATTCTAAATTTGATTAGATTTTGACCGTATTCCGTAATACCAAAAATGATGACTGAAAACTTGTTGTATTTTTCTCATTGTATTGTTATTCTGTAACTAGACAATATAATCTATGTTCCCATGACTAGGATACGTAAGATGTTGTTGTTTTTAATACGAAACAATTAGGTTGAAAACAGGTCTTGTATGACGTAAAAACATGCAGAATGCGATACGCTTCTATTTCATTTTAGGTAAGTATTTTGATCTAATATATGGTGGGGAACCTAGATAAATACTATTCAAATTAAAATAACACCTTATTAAGGTATAAATATGCTCCAATTAGAACTGATCTTGGTAGTACGTGTTGTATGGGCAATTGTCCCTCCGGTGTCCCCTTAACGCATCTGATCAGCTACAGGACGTCAACTGCTGAACATAGGAGTCCTTATACATTTTTTTAGAGAGAACAATCTTGTGCAGCCTGCTCCCAACGGCTCCCCTCATTTACCAACATTTATCAGGTCATTTTGCCATCTAGTTGGGAGCCGAACCATCAATCGCTGCGCTTTCGAGAACGCGGTCTCGACTCGAGAACCTTTCTGCCCCATTGCTGCGAGTTATGCCTCTAATGGTTAAAATAGATAGGCTACGGTAACAGCTAACCATCAGATGGACAGTATCATAGAAAAAGCAAACATTACCATTCGTTACGGGCTACAGAAATTGTATTGACCGCAGGCCCGGATCCATACATTTTGAATCAACTCATCTAATCAAATCAAATCATAAACAAGCGAATGACCAATTTGAAAGGTAATCCAATCTAGTACCACATCACACACTAAATCATAATATACTATTCATAGCCATCTATAAAGTATCTCTCGAATACCACACGGCATAAAATATCAGTGGCCGATATACCAGATACCGTCTAAATGGAAATTCGCGAGCTCTGAATTCATTACCAGCTGTGATTGATGATCGCTCAATTCGGCTAACGTCATCCGTGTACAAATCAACCATAGTTTATTATTTTGTAGAGGATAATATATTACGATTGTGTTATAGGCGATGGTTACCACTTAACATCAAGTGAGCTATAAGCTTGTTCCATCTCCAAAAATATAAAATAAAAAACGAGTGTACTTTAGACCACACGACTGAAGTAAAACTTCTTTTTCAAAATATTAATCTAAAAAATTGTTCAACTACAAAATTGTCCACGCGTCTGTAGGTCGATCAGTCTATGTTCATTCCGGACAGACGCCACTCGCACTCGCACATTAACGTTTAAAAATACACGAAATATAAATATATCTCTTTCTATCTTCACTAACTTATATCTCCCTCTCAACTTCCGTTCACACTTTTCGTATCGCATTCACCAGCTTACTCTCCAAGTTAAGCGTGCGTAAAGAAGTTTTACTTCAAAAAAGTAAAGAACTAAATAATTTCCTAACCAACTGAACCGCTTTTGAATATTCTTTCACTGATAGAAAGCTGCATTGTACCTTAGCTATATTTTATTTTGATAAACATCAAGTCGGATGTTAATCATGTCGGGTCAGTTACAAAATATATTCTCGTATTCATTTCAAAATGATCCTTGTATCCTTATAAGCTTTAAAATACTGAATTGTATTTTAGCACGCGGTCCTTGTAACGTATGACCTATTCTTATTTAGTCAATTTTATATTTTGTTTAATACTTTTAAGTACCTACCTACTGTATAAAAACGGACAAAAGAGAATACCTTCCCACAATACAGGTTTACACATAAGGTGGGAGATAGTGATCATTTAATGTTCACATACTGTGGTAATGGTAATGGTCCCTAACGAAACTCGCCCACGCGGCAGACAACCACGGAGATGGCGTGACGACTTGGATGTGCATTTACCAGACTGACCCACTAAAGCAGGGGACAGAAAAAACTGGAAAGAAGGGAGGCCTTTGCCCTGCAGTGGGACAACACAGGTTAAAAATAAATAAATGAAATAAATAAATACTGTCCTGTGAATAGCATGTAGGTATGTTATAATTCTGTGAAAATAAATTATTTGATTTGATATATCTGCCGAATCAAGCGGTTCTGAATTAGGAATCGGAACAGATAACACAATTAAATGACTTAAGTTGGAACACCTTTAGCCTTCTGAGCTTCTCACTTTAAAATTAATTGTTTTCAATATATAGACGATTTTGTTGAAAGAGGCTCTAAACTCTCAGAGCTTTTGGTGTTAGATTTACTTCAGATATCACGATAATCAAATTTTTACTCTTATTTTTCAAGATTTACTGTAATGAGTAAGTATGTCAGATATAGTCAGATTCCCTCCAACTTAAAACTCCTGTCCATACGACAGAGTTTTATAGTCGATCCTTCACTGTAACAGCCGTACGATTGTGGAACGCTTTGCCCCTCTCTATAAGAACATCCAAGTCTATTAGTAATTTTAAAACAAAAGTGCACACCCATTATCTGTCCTTGTGTTGAAGTTGTAGCTGCTTGTTAATTCATCATAACCACTTTTAGAGTTGCTTATTTAAATTAAATTTGTGTTATTACTGGTAATTTAGGTTTATAGTATGTAGATATGTTTTTAAATTTATATAGATGCACCGCCGTCATGTGTTACATTTTGATCCTGTCCATACAAAGGTTGTCTGGAAGAGATCGCTTTTAGCGATAAGACCGCCCATTGTACTAAATCTATTTGTAAGAATTATGTTCTGTATTTTACTTTGGTGTACAATAAAGAGTTATCTTATCTTATCTTATCTTATGTGCACAGCACAGATGCGTGTAATTCCGTGGATCCTTCAAATTAGCCGCTATTCGGTGTTGCAATGATTTGCCTCCGCCACTACGTGCTCTGAAAACAGTAGCTTCATCCATAAAACGCAATATTGAGAAAAATCTACACAGTCTAAAGTTCAACTCCCATTCTACGTGTAAAATACAATCAAATAATTCCCAACAAAGTTTGCAACAAAGTTTACAACAAACAAGAATAATTACTGCAGGCAGATAAACAGGTTGCCGGAAGATGTTTTAAACAGTAGCTTCATAAAGTTTTGTCCCAATGTGGGACTGTTCTGGGACTGTTATTCCGACGTAGAACTTGAAGTAAGAAATTTCATTTTATCAAATTTTATGTTCAGAGTTTTTATTTTAAAACTAGATGTATGCCCACGATTTTATCTGCGATTTTCTGGATCTCTGCAACAGCGCCACCCACTCAAACACAAAAAAATTATTAAAATTTGTAAAGTCGTTCTCAAGTTATGGCGTGACCAAGGAATTCTTATATATCCATATCCTGTTTATAGACAACTTTAAAAAACGCTTATCAACTGTCCATTTTGACTTAATTATTGATTAAAACGGGTATTTATCGCGTATGTACCAATTACGTATAGTACCTAGAGGAAGACCGCCGACGCTGCAGTTGCATCGAGTGACACGTTTGTCGACGCAGCATTGACGTCAATCGACCGAGGACTGCAAAATCGACATAGCATTGCACACTTCTAATTCCTACTTCGAATTGGTTGTACCTACGTTAGTTTATCATTTTTAATTTTTCATGTACTTTTTATATTTTTTATAATTAAATATCTTTGAATAATTTCGGTTTTTTTTCGGACCTCCGTGTGTCGCAAACGTATTTGGCGCAGCCGGTAGAATATTCACGGAAATTTCGCGAAATCGGGAACTCAAAATCGGGAATCCGCGTCGTGAGCACCCGGGTTGCTATCAAGCTCCGTAACGAATATCCGAACAACGAACCTACGGGCGTTCCAGAATCCAGACATCGATTCACGGGGAGAAACCGGAAAATAATGTATATGTAAGTACACTTGAATACTTCTCTTGTGTTGCTTCCTGGACCTTAGTATTTCTTAACCTTCAAGATTTACCATCCCAGAGCCTCTAGATCGCGGGCGCCTGAATCTAATCAGAGCCGCCGTCGAGTATTTGATAGTCTTAGGAATACAAGTAACTTAGACCTAGATTTAGAGTTAGACCAACTATTCAATTTAGACATGGCAGTAGACCCAGAAGCTATCTATAAGGCACTCCGCCTTGTCCCGGAATTTGATGGGAACCCGAACGTTCTAACCAGATTCATTAAGATATGTGACCAACTAGCTGTAGAGTATTTAAAAACAGGATCTGGTAACGAACTAGGCAACTTATGTCTGTTGAATGGCATTTTAAATAAAATCAAGGGTAGCGCTGCTAGCACTATTAACTCGAATGGGATACCCGAAAACTGGCTAGGCATTCGAACTGCCTTGATCAATAATTTCTCGGATCAACGTGATGAGACAGTCTTGTACAACGACCTTTCATTGGCTTCACAGGGTAGTAGAACTCCTCAAGAATTTTATGATTATTGTCAAACCTTATTCAGTACGATAATGACATATGTGACTTTACATGAGAATATACCCACGACTATAGAAGCAAAACGCGAACTTTATAGAAAGGTAACTATGCAAGGATATATACGAGGTTTAAAGGAACCCCTTGGGTCCCGTATACGTTGCATGCGCCCCGCCACTATAGAAAAAGCCCTAGAATACGTGCAGGAAGAATTGAACATTATGTACACACATCAACGTAGCGAACCTTCTAGAACCTATACGACCCCTAAGGTCGCCGCTATGTTGCGCCCCTACATGCCACCGACAGGATTTAACCCACCACGCCTGTCTCTCCCAACACCAGTGCCGAATTGGCCTGCACCTACAGGCCAACGACCCATGAGGCCCCCACCTCAGCCTTTTAAATTCGCTGAACCCAACCAGCGGATGGTAACAAATACACAGAGAATGTTCTCTGCACCACCGCCTAACTACAACCCCCACAGTAATATGTTTAGATTGCAGCCACGACACAGTACCCCGAATCACTATAACCAACCCCCTAAACCAATGAGCGGTATTCAACATTTCACCCCTAAGGTGTTACCTCCCACTAGGATGATAACAGGACACGACTGGAGTAAATCCGGGAACCCACCACCTAGTAACTATTTTAAGACTCGGGAAATGAACATGAATGACTGTATGACATATGACGACTCATATTACAATTACTTTCCTGAACCCGAGTATGACTACTACACCGACTATTATGACTATAGCAATGCAGTCACCCCTGGCTATAGTTATGAGTTACCATACTATGACGTTAGTACTGACAACCAACTGCTGAACGATCCTCAACCACTAGCAGGACCAAGCCACGAAGAGCAGGATTTTCAGGAGGATGTAACGTCACCAAAACCAAAATAGAATTAAATCTCCAGACCCAAAGGCAATTACCTTACATACAGATCGCGAATCCACCATTAAAATTACTCATAGACACGGGAGCCAATCAATCGTTCATTAGCCCCGAAGCCGTGGAACACTATTTTTCTGACTATCCTCTGAACTTAGATCCGTTTGAAGTAACGAACATACACGCGTCTACCAGAAGTAATTATTCTATTACATTACCGTGTTTTTCAGAATTTATGATATGAAATTGTAAATTATGAAACATGAAAATGAGATACTGATGATATGAAATTATTTATCTATCGATTTCACGATTATTTCGATGGGCTCATAGGCTTAGATTTATTAGGTAACTGGGAAGCCCGAATTGATTTAAGAGAAAGACAACTCATAACAAAACATGCGTCGAACCCTATCAGAATGTACAATTCGCGTAATATTAACCTTTACGAAGACATTGTTCCAGCGAATACTACCAAGCTAATTGGCGTACCTATCGATACTTGTGATGGCGATGTCTTTATAGAAGAAAAAATTCTATGCAACTGTATAATTCATGACTGTATTACTACCGTAGTTAATAATCGTGGTTATCTAGAAGTGGAAAACCCAACATCGAATGATATAATATTTTCACTAGATCAACCAGCACACGCAGAACTCTATAATGAGTGCACGCGCACCGAACAGTTGTCGAACCATGGACAAGATGTAATTTCGCGATTACGGACTGATCATCTGAACGAAGAGGAAAAAGCATATCTCATAACTCTTTGTTCTCATTACTCGGATGTTTTTTACATCGAAGGTGAACCACTCACTTTCACCAATAAAGTAAGACACCGCATTAGAACCACCGACGAAGTTCCGGTTCATGCTAGGAGCTATCGATATCCTTTCGTTCATCGTCAGTTAAAGACCAAATAGGCAAAATGTTAGAGCAAGGAATCATTAGACCATCTGAATCCGCATGGAGCACACCAATTTGGGTCGTTTCCAAAAAGATGGACGCATCAGGAAAGAAAAAATGGCGGCTAGTAGTTGACTTTCGTAAGCTGAACGAAAAGACACTAGATGACAAATATCCTATACCAAACATTAGCGACGTACTTGACAAATTGGGAAAGTGTCAATATTTCACAACCTTAGACTTGGCAAGTGGCTTCTATCAGGTAGAAATGGATGCACAAGATATTGAAAAAAACAGCTTTCAACGTAGAACACGGCCATTTTGAATTTCTTCGGATGCTAAAGGGACTAAAAAACTCTCCATCCACTTTTCAACGAGTGATGGATAATGTCCTCAGAGGACTCCAGAATGAAATGTGTCTGGTGTACCTAGATGATATTATAGTTTTCAGTACCTCTCTTCAAGAGCACATGATTAACTTGGAAAAGGTATTTCAGAAACTGCGAGAATCCAACTTTAAGATCCAAATGGATAAATCGGAATTTCTGAAACTTGAGACAGCTTACCTTGGGCATATTATCACCAAAGACGGCATAAAACCGAATCCCGATAAGATCATGGCTATTAAAAAGTATCCCATCCCTAAAATTTCAAAGGAAATTAAACAATTCCTAGGTCTTATAGGTTATTATCGAAAATTTATACCGGATTTCGCCCGTATCACGAAACCCCTCACTCAGTGTCTTAAAAAAGGCAGAAAAATCACCTTGGATACTGAATATGTTAACTGCTTTGAGAAATGTAAAACCCTCCTGACTAATGACCCCATATTGCAATACCCAGATTTCGAAAAAGATTTTAACCTAACAACTGACGCGTCCAACGTAGCAATTGGAGCTATTCTTTCACAAGGTCTAGTTGGATCAGATAAACAAGTTTGCTACGCATCTCGAACTTTAAACGAAAGCGAAATGAACTACAGCACTATTGAGAAAGAACTTCTTGCCATAGTCTGGGCTACGAAGTATTTTAGACCTTACCTTTTTGGACGTAAATTTCAAATCCTTACTGACCATAAGCCCTTACAATGGATGGTAAACTTAAAAGAACCAAATTCACGCCTCACTAGATGGCGACTTAAAATGAGTGAGTACCAGTTCTCTGTTAGGTATAAAAAAGGAAAGTCTAATACAAATGCCGATGCCCTTTCCCACGTCGAAATACATGTTGGCGAAACATTGTCAGTGTGCCGACAGTGACACTCACACTCATACCAGCATCCAACTATCCGAAACCCACCTAGAAGATGATGTCATAAAAGCCGTTAAGGAGTACGTTAATCCAAAGGTTAAAACAGCTATTCTAATCACCCCACCTTTAGCAATGTATTCTATTATACCTATATTACAAGATAAATTCAGAAGTTCATCTATGAATCTTGTTTTATGCAAATCTGAGCTGGAAAACGTTAAAGATTACCTCCGACAGCAGGATATAATCCGGCACTATCATGATGGTAAAACAAATCATCGTGGAATTAATGAGAGCTATCTAAGTCTATATCGAAAATATTATTGGCCTAAGATGAAGGACCAAATCACTAAATTTATAAATGAATGCACCATATGCGGACAGGCTAAATACGATAGAAATCCTGTTAGACCGCAGTTTAATGTCGTACCTCCTGCTACCAAACCTTTTGAAACAGTCCACATGGACCTATTTACAGTGCAGAGCGAAAAATTTGTAACCTTCATTGATGTATTTACTAAGTACGGGCAAGCATATCACCTTCGTGATGGGACGGCCGTTAGTATCTTACAATCTCTTGCATTATTGTACCCATCATGGTGTCCCTTCCACTATCATTACTGATAATGGTACAGAGTTCACTAACCAACTGTTCATGGAATTCACTAGACTTCACAAAATCAGCCACCACAGAATATTAGCTCACTCCCCAAACGATAATGGAAATATCGAACGATTCCATTCGACTCTTCTTGAACATCTTAGAATTTTAAAATTACAAAATAAAGACGAACCAACCATCAATCTTATACCATACTCTCTAATAGCGTATAATAGTTCAATTCACAGTTTTACGAGATGCAGACCCTTTGATTTACTTACCGGACATTTCGACCCTCGTGATTGCCTCGACATTGACATAACCCAACAACTATTGCAACAGTATGTACAAACTCATAGGGACCAAATGAAAAAGGTCTACAACATTGTTAATAGCTCTTCACTCGCCGATCGTACGACTTTGATCGAAAATACAAATAAAACACGGGAACCAGAAATAGAGTACGCACCCCAACAACAGATATTTATTAAAAATCCGATTGCGAGCCGCCAAAAAACAGCTGCTCGCTATACCCAGGACACAGATTGATATACACTTCAAAAAAACGTGGTCCTATAGCCAAATCACGCCTCAAGCGTATCCCTAAAGCAGCAACTTGTTACAGAACCCTGTTGGTAATACTTCTCCAAAGGACTCTATCTCAAGAAATCAAACTTGAGAGTCTCGATGACGGACCAGGACTATTACCTTACAAGCTTGGACTTATGCGACTAACTACCCACCATCATACATTCATACAGTACGTACAGTTGAACGACATCGAGGACAATGTTAACAAATTATACACTCAATTACTTAGTTATAAAGAGCGAATGACTAATGACACTTACTCACTATATGAAATTCAAATTCATTATCTTATTGGAAAAATGGATAGAGTTCTCATTCAGTTAAAATCTCTAGATCCCAACAGAGCCAAGAGAGGTCTCGTAGATGGCTTAGGTTCAGTTATTAAAAGTATAAGTGGAAACTTGATCACACTGATGCGATAAAATATGATGAGGCAATTCAAACTCTAAAGAATAATCAGGATAAAATTTCCTCTGAATTCAATAATCATATTAGTTTGAGTAAGGAATGGATGTCAAAACATAATAACGTATTGGTACAGTTAGTAGAAAACCAAAGTAAAATTAACACAACCATTGAATTAATAATTAAAGGTAACGCATATAGAGAACATGATTTAATTAAATACGCTAAGTTTGCTCAACTATTAGAAATAGTGGGCGAAAATATAGCAGACATTATGAATGAATTAATTAGGATAGAAAATAGTTTAGCTTTTATTCGTGTCGAAAGTACGCACCATTCTATGATAGATATAAGCACTTTAGGAGCCATGACTAATAAAATTAAAATCATATACGGCAAAGAGTACATTTTAGACTTAGAATTAAGAGAATACTATGATATTATTAAACCGGGATACTACTATTCTAAAAATCAGATAGTATTCGTTTTTAAGTTCCCGATAGTTTCTAAAGATACGTATGATTTATTTAGGTTAGCTGTAGTACCTAATAGGCATGCACAGGCTCTCGTCCCATCCTTCCCCTTCATAGCAACTACCGAGATGTCATTCGTGTACATAGAGGCAGAATGCCCGAAGATAAAAGGCCGGTATCTCTGTGAGAAGGACACAACGAACCAAGTTCGGTCCAAACCAGACTGCATCAAAGAGCTGATCACCAATCAAGTCCTTCAGGAGTCCTGCAAGTTCACCAATGTCACTCTGTCGAGAGAAGCTATGGAAAAATTAGACGATAAACACTATATACTGTCCTTCCCCCACCAAACGAAAGTACAACTCTTCTGTAATCGAAACGATTACACTACACTTCAAGGAAGTTTCCTCACTACTATTCCTGTCGGATGTCATCTTAAGTCCGAAGCATTCACCATTGTTAACGATAACGATGCTATCCAAGGTACCCCTCTTAAATTAACGAAAATACCCTACGACGTCGAGAAACAAACAACTTCAGGGACTACACAGCATCCAAGACAAGATCACGATACAAACACCCCTACAATTGGAAGATTTCAAAGCAGATCCACTGTACCACACTACAATCCCATTCTATGCAGTTATAACAGGTACAGGTGTACTCGCCCTCATTTTCATCGTCCGGCGATATCTGAGCAACCGCAAACCAGCCGAGAAAAGGAACATGGAACCACCAACTATTCCCCTCTCTATAGACCCCGGGAACGTTCCAGCGACATTTTCACTAAACGTTTTAAAATAGTCGCTGTTCTGAGGATGGAGGAATTACGTATAGTACCTAGAGGAAGACCGCCGACGCTGCAGTTGCATCGAGTGACACGTTTGTCGACGCAGCATTGACGTCAATCGACCGAGGACTGCAAAATCGACATAGCATTGCACACTTCTAATTCCTACTTCAAATTGGTTGTACCTACGTTAGTTTATCATTAAGTTTTCATGTACTTTTTATATATTTTATAATTAAATATCTTTGAATAATTTCGGTTTTTTTTTCGGACCTCCGAGTGTCGCAAACGTATTTTACCTTTTTTATTTGTTATCAAACTGTTTGTTTTGTTGTTACAAATTAACTTATTTTTTTTTGCGTTTTTTAGTGTTCCGTACCTCAAAAGGTAAAAAAAGAACCCTTATAAGATCACTCTCTTGTCCGTCTGTCCGTATGTAACCACGGATTTTCACAGGAACGGGTAGGCCTAGCAAATTGAAATTTATACCAGATACTGAGGTCTACAGTCCCTATCAGTTGTCTAAAATAAAATTCCTGAGTCAACACAATAAAAAGATATGGGCAAATTTAGATTTTCGCAATAACTTGTAAGTACCTACCAAAATTTACCTTAATTTTCATTTTTTTTTATTTTTCAAAATGTTCCCTTTATTTGTGCTGTTTTTAAGCAAAATTGACAATTCTAGGTCATCCGGAAGTACCGGAAGTTTTGGGTCGAAAACCTATACCTCTGGTAGTTCCCGTTGACCTAGAATCACGAAATTTGGCAAAAAGCAAGGTACAAATAAATAGTACAATATTAACACAATTATAGGAAAAATTCCAAAAACAAATAAGTTGAAAATTATAGGGTGTCCCCATACATATATAGCTAGGATACCAATTAAGATAATCTGAGTTGTGCCCATAAAATTTAGAGGACTAGCTTAATCGGCACCAAAATCAATAAATAACTAAAATTGTGCTGTTGCATAAAATAAATATGTAAGTGGAGCTCCCATACAACAGACATGATTTTTTTGCTGTTTTTATAGATAATGGTACGGAACCCTTCGTGCGCGAGTCCGGCGCGCTCTTGGCCGGTTTTATTCTGTGTTGAAATGTCGGATCTACAGTTCCCGTGTGTTCAATGAAATTTTACATAAATTCGCTCGTTGGTTAGTAAAATTATTACAACTTGATTTTGATGTGGTTTGGTTTGTGAAAGGGTAGTCCGCATATAGAATTTCAATAGGGAGGAAAAAGGCTGTTCTCGTAATGAGACTGAAATAGGTTTAATACTGACTAGCTGACCAATCCGCAGTTTCCCACGCGTAGTTTTACAATATAAACATTATTCTCCTTTTGCGCAGTTAGGTAAAAGTAGTCTATGTTACTCAGGGATAATGTAGCATTCTAATGGTAAAAGAATTTTTCAAATCGGACCAGTAGTTTTTGAGTTTATTCATTACAAACATACACACACACACAAAAATACAAATCTTTCCTCTTTATAATATTAGTATAGACTAGCTGACCAATCCGCAGTTTCTCACGCGTAGTTTTACAATAAAAACATTATTCTCCTTTTGCGCAGTTAGGTAAAAGTAGCCTATGTTACTCAGAGATAATGTAGCATTCTAATGGTGAAAGAATTTTTGAAATCGAACAAGTAGTTTTTGAGTTTATTCGTTACAAACATACAAATCTTTCCTCCTAAGATGACCGCCTTGATATGTCAATACTGAAAATTAGCATACTGTTATACAATGTTAAACATGCTTGCGTGCAACAACACAGTGGAAACGTCACTACTACGTCACACTAAAATTATATAACTAGCTGTTGTTCGTGACTTCGTACGCGTTACACTACTAAATGTGTAGGTTACCTAGAACACCCCAATTTTTATAATAAGAGTTAAAAGAAAGCTTATGTGATAAAGCTGCCGTCTTTTAGCGTTCTCGTAAAATCCAGTCCATCCAAAGGTTGTCTGGAAGAGATCGCTTTAGCGATAAGACCGTTAATTGTACTACCGCGCGTCTAGTTTGTTGTATTTTAAATATGATTTGTTAATTTAAGTGTGGTATACAATAAAGCGTTCCCTATTCTATTCTATTTTTTCCCATGGGACCTGATTTATGGGATAGAAAGTAGACTATGTGTTAATCCAGGTTATAATATACGTACATACTAAACATTCGCATTTATAATATTAGTGAGATGGGTAAATTTGGATGTTTGTTTGTTGGTTTTTTACTCAATCACGTCGTAACGGCTGAACTGATTTCGATCAAATTTGGTATTTACGTAAAATAAATAAGGTTCCAATCATTATTATAAATACGGGATTTATCACGTACCTTCTTATCGGGTGAGTGCGATCCGCTCAGAATAGCGTCTCGCCTCGCACTGCTGCTCTGCTCTCTGCGCGCGAGTAGACGGGCGGGGTGGTGGGGATTGAGTCAACGAAGGCCCAGCGTGTTGACAGGATGTGTCATCATCATTATCATCATTGCTGCTCTCTTCAGTAGTTCTTGGTACAGGCAGACACACAACACTAACTATGTCTCCACCAGGTTCACTCACTCTTCTGTCACTTGAAACATGAAGACATGGCCTCCAGGTTGGCGGTAGAACCCATCCTCTATCTCTGTTAAAGTTCGGCACACGACTTTTTTTTATCGCCTTTCAGATCTTGCGAGGAACGAAGAACTTCTCTCTCGCTAAGACCCGGGCCTTGTCGAAACGTATGTAGTGCGTCAAATCATGTTCCGCCACTGCAGAACTGTTGGAGTCGACATTCTTCATTGCACGTATGTGTTCAGTCAACCTGGTTCCATGGGATAAAAATGGGGGGTCAATGTTTCTAATAAATTAAATGAATGTGATATGTTGTGATAAATTAGTACACATTTAGTAGTGTAACACGTAAGGAGTCGCGGGCAACAGCTATTTTTTTTGACAACCTCTGTGGCGCAGTGGGCAATTAGCCGGCTGAGACGCAGGAGGTAGCGGGTTCGATTCCCACATGTAGATCATGCAAACAAATGTTTGCATGATCTACAGATATTGTTTTTTTTATATGTTTCGGGTCTGGATGTTTTTCTATGTATTATAAGTACCTATGTATTTACAAAAAAAAAAGTATATAAATATTATTACAGTTATCTGGTTCCCATAGTACAGGCTCTGCTTAGTTTGGGGCTAGATAGCGCTGTGTGAAATGTCCAGCAATATTTATATTAATTAACCTCCCTCCTATTCCTAGCTTCATTTCTTTTAACCGTAGATACTCTATTCAGGGATTAGCATTTATGAAACCCGAAAAACTCTGCAGTTTACTATTGTTCTACGCCCGGCCAGCTGTCGGAACTATATGAATAGTTTAAATAAATCTACAGAGTTTAAGGAATTATATATCCCTTTATCCTGTTTGTCTTTTTGATCTGACCCCTTGAGTGGGCAAGCAGGATAAAAGGAACAATTCTATTTAAGCCGTGTAGGTATTCATTCATACAACGTGACGACTTCCATGGTGCAGTGGGCGACAAATGTTTGCATGATCTACAAGATATTTGTTCCGGGTCTGGTTGTATATTATAAGTATGTATTTACAAAAAAAAATTAATATAAGTATTATATCAGTTATGAATGAATGAATGAATGAAATACTCTTTATTGCACACCAAATAAAAATACAGTAATAATGGAAATAAACAATAAATAAAGGTACAATGGGCGGTCTTATCGCTAAAAGCGATCTCGTCCAGACAACCTTTGGATGGACAGGATAAACAAAATCAAAAGACGGCGGTGTAAGAGTAGGTACCTGCAGACATAAACAGAACCCACAAAATAAAATTTACCTATTAATTATACTAATAAACATAAACTTAAATACATACAAATAATATAAGAATAAATAAACTACACTACATAAAGAGGATAAATAACATAAACACTAACTAGCAGTTACGAGACAACGAAAGGAAATGGTTGTATACCTTGACTTTGAAAATAGGAAGAGATTGGGACGACCTTACAGACAAAGGTAAGGCGTTCCACAGTCGCACAGCTTGTACTGTAAAGGAGTCACCATAAAATTGTGAACTATGGATGGGAGTTCGAAGCTGTAGAGATAAGAAGGTGAAGCGGGATTATAGAGAATGTTATCTGGTTCCCATAGTACAAGCTCTGTTTAGTTTGGGGCTAGATAGCACTGTGTGAAATGTCCAGCAATATTTATTTATTTTTAATTTACGTTGTACGTGTGTGCGGAGATAACATAAACAAAAAACTCAGTTTGGAGCGTTAGACGGTTGTACGGAAATTAGTCCTTAAATATATTTGTTTGTTAATAGATTTGCACAAATATAGTCGGAATAAATCCACGCACGATACACGAGTTTGGAATGATTTTGACCGATTTTGGATGAGTTGTTTCGGTAATGATATGCGTTACGCTGTCACTCGTTCGAGGTGGGGCAGCCGAGTAACTTTCATGTGCTCTCGTTGTGGTTCAGCTCAATTTTGGTGAGGACTGACTTGTTGTGAATCTACCGCAAGAAAAATGTTGCACGCGTTACAGGAAATACAACCTTAATACCAACACATAAGACATACGTTTTTTGCGATAACTATGTGAACGAAACAATATTGGAATAGTTTTAGGTATTCCTTAGTCTTTAAAAAAGACGGACTAATTTTTAGACAAAAAATATGATAGACAATTTATATCCTTTAACTCAGACAACTTGGAAACACTTGTGTTCTGTGTTTCCAAAATGAATGGAGAGTAATTTAAATCTAGTTAAGCAGTTATTACACCGTACAAACTAACAAAAAGGAAGTTTGAGGCACGTGAGCGAAGCGATTCTTAGGTTGTCTTAGGATTCTTACGTTACCAGAACTAAACTTAAATCGTGTGTTCACTGAAAGCTGCAAAAGTCTATGCTTGAGTCTCGATTCACGCTAGAGCTCAGTTCTAGAATATAAATACGTAGCTAAAGCTCGGAAAAAAAATATTCTTTATGTGTAATCTTCTTATACACATCGGCCAAAATTGGGTACCTTTGAATTTATAGATAAGTATTATTGATGACCTGCACTGTACATAATGAGCCGATTCGTCCAACTAAACTCAAAGATCTAGCTCGTTTCGCTCATTCTACAATTGTACACAAAGATCTTTCAGCCTTTGTCCATTATTGATCGCCAATTGTGCGCCCCCATTACGCGAATCAAAGTAAAGCAATCTCTATTTTATTTGTTTAAAATCTAATCGGAGACTTTCACTGACTACTTTTTTTTTTCCTCTTTGACTTTTGTGTGATGTAGGCATATCAGCAATAATGCTGCTCGCCTATGTAATAAATAATTAATGAGAGTTTTTTGTAGTTTTCTCTGAAACTGTTTAAATCTTTTATCGAAAACAAACTCACATCAAGAAAATATAGTTTTTATTTCGTTGATAAAGTTGTTGATACAACTTAGACAAAATTTTGATAGATTCTTCTTCTATTGTGTCAATGTTTTATACATAATTATGATTTATGAATAGTTTTAGTAGCCTTGTTAAGGTCGTCTTTTGTGCAAATCGTAGGGCACAGAGGATAGTTAAGCAGGTGAGGCATGGTCTGGAAGGGGTAATAGATTGATGAGACTTGTGTTTGACTCGGCGAGGTCCGATAGAAACCATGCAGTTTTGGGAGCTTCCCTATCAAAAGACGCTTTTGCTTGTCACTATACAGCTATCTTCCACTCAGATGCTCTCAGCGTTGCTCCTAATCCTAGTGTAGCGCCATCTCAGGTCATTAGGGCCCGCTCGAAATCCATTATACAGAACCATTATCTTGTAGTGCTCGGCTTACTTGTAGAGGGGTTAAAAATTAATAAACATTCGCAAGATGTTGCGTTTCTGATCCTAATATATTGTAGGTACTCCTAGTTTGAAGAAACAAATACAAATATATCAAAGGTATGTACTTCCATTATTTAATAGCAAGGAATATATAGGTATAGAAACCAAATATTAAAAAAACACAAATATATTAGGTTGGGGAAAAGTTTCTTCGCATTTTTTAAGAAAATTCAAAACAATTTTTAATATAGTTTATTTACATTTAACTAAAGTATGTAGGTACCATTTTGTTCGATAACTTTTTGCCATCTTGTAGGTAGGGACATGATTCCATTGCTATAGAAATTTTGGGGCTTCGGATCAAAATACCGCGACAAGTAGTTTTGGCAATCCTCTAGTGATGTTAACCTAGCATTACCTAAAGAATTCTGAAGAGACCGAAACAGGTAGAAATCTGAAGGTGCAAAATCAGGACTATACGGCGGATGCATTAACACCTCCCAGCCAAACTCTCTTAATTTTTGCTAAGTGGCTAAAGATGTGTGAGGTCTAGCGTTATCATGATGAAAAACCACACCCCTTCTGTTGATTAATTCCGGCCGCTTTCTCTCAACTTCTTGCTTTAATCTCATCAGTTGTTTGTAGTAGAGTTCAGAATCGATGGTCCTGTTTGGTGGCAACAGCTCATAATGAATAATGCCCATCCAATCCCACCACACACACAGCATCACCTTGTTGCGAGTTAACCCGGGTTTCGCCACAATCTGTGAAGCCTGACCGGCCTTTGACCACGACCTTTTTCGCACGTTCTTGTCTTACGTGATCCACTTTTCATCACCAGTTATCAGCTTTTTCAAAAATGGTTCGGTTTCATTACGTCGTAATAAAGAATCAGAAATGAGTACACGGTTCATTAGGTTTCTTTCAATGAGCTTGTGGGGTACCCAAATATCGAGCTTTTTTGTGTACCCAGTTTTTTTCAAATGCGCCTAAACTGTTTTGTGGTCATTTTCCAGTTCTTCAGCTACGTTGTAACTACTGATATGCCGATCTTGCTCCACTTTTTCAAAAATGGCATCTATTTCATCCGTAATAGAGTGACCAGAGCGACGTGCATTTTTGGCATCAAAATTTCCGGATTGAAAACGCTTAAACCAAATTTGTGCTACTCTCACAGACACTGCACTAAGTCCATAAACATCGCAAATTTTTTTCGCGGCTTGCGTTGCATTTTTACCTTTTTTGTAGTAAAATTTTAAAATGTATCGGATTTCTTCATTAGATTCAATCATTTTTACAGTACGAAAAACTAATAAAAATCACACATTTTCCTATTTTGAATTTGGAATTATCTTATTTAAAATTTAAATTTTGAACGATACCAAAACCAGCCAGATACAAATAGTATAGCCAAAGAGATTTTATTACAAGTTCATACATACTATAATGCGAAAAGACTTTTTCACCAACCTATTATAAAACTAATAGTATTTTATATTATATCAATAAAAACCAAACATCTTAAATTCCCCTTTATCCTTTAACCGACTTAAAAGAAGGAGGAGTTTCTCAATTCGTCGGAATCTTTTTTTCTTTATGTATGTTCCCCGATTACTCAAATACGCGGACTGATTCGAGAAATTATTTTTTTTGTTTAATAGGGTATACTTTCTAGGTCTTTCCATTGGTACGAAGTCAGGATTTGATGATGGGATCCCAAAAATACGAACGGCAACCCTCAAATTTCATAGGGATGCATGTGTTTTATATTGTTACGCCGAGGCTGTTACAAAATAAGTAATAGTAAGAGTCGGCTTATCGAAGTTATACCTACTGTGTCACAGAATAGGTAATAGTAGTAGGTCGAAATACTTACACTTTTCTAGTTACTAGTGGAAACGTCGAGAAGGTTCTGGAAATAATGCGCGGTATAAATAGTGCGTAGAGACATCCGCAGAGTCAGTCTGAATTTGGCTATACGCGCGAACACTTCGGTAACTTAAAGTGGTTTATTGTGCAACCGTGATGTGACTTAGAGTATTGTGAATCCTTGCGATTAAGATCGTGTATTTATCATTTTAGTGTTGAATAAAAGTGTTATTTTGGTTAGATTCGTTTTAATTATTTTATCCCGAACCCTCAGCTCGTAACAATATGTTTTCTATAAAAAAAACCATTTAAGTATTTGTTTATTAGAAAGAAAATTTTCAGATTGGTCCCATGGGAATTTCATCAAAATGGATTCAGTAGTTTGGTTAAGTCGATTATATTTTTGTTAAAAAGTTATTTGTTCAGTGCTAGTGCTTGAAGTTATCGCAAATCACTTGTAATAAACTTGTCTTTTTGTCGTTGCAACAATAAAATTTAAAGGATAATGGCTGTCATGTCCTTTTTTGTACATTATAGGCTTGCGTTTGACCACGATCTCGCCTGATGGTAAGCGAATATGCAGTCAACGATGGTATACGCTTGCCTAGAAGAAACCTATTCACTCGCAACTTGAAGATCCAGGTTGTAGCTATTAGAAAACGCTGACTCTGGTAATACGTTCCACTCTTTGGCGGTGCGCATAATAAAGGTCGAAGAGAACCGCTTTGTGCGGATGGGAGGTATTTCTACCATATAGCGGTGGCGCACCGAAGAGTGTCTGATTGTCCAATGATAGAATGGAGATGGTGGAATTAGGTTGAAAAGATCCGCCGCACACTCCCCGAAATGTACTCGATAGAAAACCGAGAGGCTAGCAACCTTTCGTCGATGTCCGTTCTTTTACCTGCCTACTTAATAGGAAACTGGGGTTTTCTTCCTATATCTAATCTAATCTAAAAAGCCTCCCTTCCCTTTTTACACCCCAGTCTAGTGCTTCTGTCGACTAATTCACACTATGCGGTTTTCTTCCTAGTAATAAAAATATCTATAAAAATATATATTAAAAAAAACAAAAAACCCTACTTCAAAACGAACTGAAAAGAAATCCGTTATATTAGATTTTTATATATTATGACGTTCTCGTGGTTCAGACGATTCCAATGATACCTACCTCATTTGTCAAAAGCCGTTAAGCCTTTTTGTCTAGGTACATAATGCGCCAAATGAAGAGACATACTCGTACAACCAATGCACAACAATCCTAACCAAAACCATTTTAAGATAACACATAAAGTACCAGTGCCACGATAGACGGTGAAAAATGCTCAACGATTCCGGACGGAACTGATTATTACAATCTCGTTGAATTGTTCAAGCCTGGATGTCTCCAATTCCCGGGATTTCCCACGTGGCCGTGTAATTGGAAGCTGTACTTTTATTGAGCTTTTCGGAGTATGAATGTGATCAAATGGGATTTATTGAAAAAAAAAAGAAATAAGTTCTAGCATTCTGTTTTGTTTATTTCTAAATAGACAGATCATACACCGAAACGTATAACGTTAGAGTAACCAATAAAATATCCGATAAGCTCTTGTTATATCAAAGAAACTAGGGTTGTAACGGAATCTCGCCTCCGCCTCCGGAAGTGCGGAACTTCTGCGAGAAATCGTACGTCCGCCTCCGCACGTTTGTAGCGGAAGTTTGACTGGCTGAACTTATTTATTTATTAACCTTACTTATTCAAGATGTCGAAATTATTGAGAAAACCGTATGTTACTTAACGAAGACCCAGTGGAGATTTAACACGAAATTTTAAGCTTTTGCTCCCATCGTGCACACATATTTATAGCCACCGCCAGTTTCAGTACGCCAAGTGAGCAACTGTTGGAACTGGTGAGGACGGTTTAATTTATGAACCCCAAAAAAATCGCTTAGAAGGTGACAAAGGCGCAAAACTGTTTTTTGTCAAATATAATTTGCCTCTTCAATAATTATTAACATTACGGGATACCGTAAACGGTACTTGATAAATCCCGTATTTATAACAATGAATGAAATCAACCACGAAAGTTTTTTAAGTAAAATTTGCCTCTTCTTAATTTTGATTACCTAGCCATAAGCAGATTTTTTTCTCAAATCAATTATTAATTACTTTTTTTCTGTTTATGTTCACTTCCACCTCCGCCTCCGCATAAGTCAAGCTCTACACCTCTACCTCCGCTTTTGCATACCGGCTTAAATGGCCTCTGTTACAACCTTAAAACTTAACCTCTGTGGCATTGTTTTTCTTTATCTATGTATATTTAGGAGTTTTATGACGTAGCAAGTTATTTTGGTCTTAGTACCTGGAGCTAATATTTGCTGGTTGAAGACATCATCCCTTTTCCATCAGACATGCTAAATCTTTACCTATTTTTAAAAATGAGGTCTACGTACTATACTTGACAGCTTCTTTAGAGTAAACATTGTATTTCCTTTCGATATTTATTGTAAAAGTATGTGTATATATTTTCTATTTATTTAAATAAATATATGTAGGTATATTTTAGGTTTAGGTATTTATTTATTTATTTTGATCATACATAAATAGGTAAGTATTTATTGTAACACCACCTCCTCACATGTTTTTTTCAATCCAGTCAATCCAAAGGTTGCAATCTTTAGTTTTCTAGGTTAAGTTATTTTAATTTGATGTAACAATAATGAATTATCTCTCTTTCTCATCATGACGAGAAAATTTACCTACATTTAGCATTTCCACCAAAACGGAACTCACTTCTATTTCTACTTACGAAATCTTGACATTCCAATACAACTTTTATTGCAATACATGATCTCTAAAGCCTTTCGTACGAACTTGTTGCCGGACACAAAGTTCACCCTCAGCAATTCGATCCTGTGCCATAAGGTTCGAATTCGATTGAAGAAAGGCATGTAGGTATGTGTGCCCGGGGCTCGCAATTCCGATGGCTAGCTCCGGCTTACCGACGTTCGATTCCAATACTTTTGACCAACAAATTGACGTTTCGCATCTTGCACTATTTTTATGAGCATGGAACGCAGTGAACACATTACATTACATTATATTTTATGAGTATTTCTATTACGGCCTATATTTTATGATTTTATCGATGGAAATATTAAATAATAATTAAAAAGTCAAGGTTTTCTCGTCCGACCCCGACGTCGCCGTATTCAGGCGTCCACGGTGTTGCAATATGAGCCCATTTCATATGAGTGCATTTGGGCAACGTGGCCCACTTAAGCCCAGCCGATCTCTTCCCTACATGTGCAAAGCCGGTAAGTGAGCGCAGCATGGTGTTACGCACTCGTTCGACACGTTTAAAGCCGAGAATGCTGCGCTCCATTGCCCTTTGACAAGTCTTGAGCTTTGACGGCCGAGAAAGCGTTGGCGGGACGATTTCGACACCTTTCAAAGAGGATGGTGGGAGATAGCGAGAGATAGGGATGCTTGGAGGGACTTGGGGAGACCTTTGCCCAGCAGTGGGACGAGATAGGTTAGGAAAATAAAAGTCAAAGAGCTTGAAATGTTTTTAAAATCGTTATGGCAAAGGGATTATAGTCGTACTGTGCATGACGCGTGACATGTTTTTTTTGTCTATTTCGACTTAATCCTCGTTGCCTCTAACGTGCACGCCATTTTAGAGAATCTCCGTCTCGTCAAAATACTCGAACTTACTCGTGCAGCAGTATCAAAACTCATCTAAATTATGGAGCGCATTTTAGCACAGGTAGACTAGACTATACTATAGAGATATCATTGTCTTGCACGAGAAAACGAGTCAAAGAAATTTTGCTCTACGACTGGGTTATCCACTATAAACACAGAGTGGGAGTGAAATGATAGAAAGAAGATTGAGTTATTTTTAAAAAGTCGCAAGAATCAATGGTTAGTAGGTGTTGGATCTTTGCTCATTAAAAATATAAGGTATAGTTTGACCGAAACCGCTGTACCGCTCCTGAGGTATGCGCGCGGCGAGACGGGGGGCAAGTGTCGGCCGCTCCGATCTATCAGTCTGCCGTCGACGCTCACGGCGATAGGTAGCTTTTGTACCGGATGGTCTATGTCAGACGCACACGAGATAAATATCCAAAGATGGGTCGAGCGCTATCTCGTGATGTCAAGACCGTCATTTTTAAAGTGGCCGAATATTTTAATAAACAAAAAGCAGACAGAGAAAGCTATAAAGAAACTCAGAATAAAGATAACCATATCGTTTACGATATCCTAAGATATATCCAACAATATCGATCTCATGTGTACTCTTGCTCTTTTTTCCTCGGCTCTCACCTCGCCGCATTTTCCTAAGGAGTGGTATAGCGCTTTTGGTCTAACTATAGATGAATTCTGTTTGTCATCTGCTTTTTCTACGGCTACCGTCGTTTTGAAAAAGGTTGGATAGGCAGGTCGGCCATAACTGCCGTGCCTCGCCCCGTGGGCTCCTCCGCGCCGCTCCTATGCAGCGCGGGCGCTGTTCATTTGACCGGTACGACCGCACCTTGCTGCTCGCGTTCTGAAGAAACTATTCCTTGAATAGATATACTAAAATAGACAAATATTCTCTATTTATAACTGCTGTGCTCGAGACGTTCTCGTTAATTGCTGTGCGTTTTCAATTGTGCTTCAAAAGACATTCCATCATCAGGACACTGTGCTGAACAATTCCACGTCTAGAACGTGCGGTTTGATGTAATTAAGTTAGGTGGCATTCCTTGTTCGTCTACTTTGTATAATTGAGCAAAGATTCTTCTGAAGCATACCTACATGTATTATACACTTATTATATCAATTTAAAAGGTCCTTCGATATTATTTAATCTCATTTACCAGCGCCCTATATTCATCCCCAACAGTAGATATTCTTTGTCTAAGATCCTGGTCCATTATGATAACATAACAAGCTACAACATTAAGGGTGAAACACGAAATAAGTTCGAGAATTAGATGATTACCAGTAAGCCTTGAAGTACTAGTTACATTTAGTATTCTTGGAGGGTCTGTCTCAAAGCCACAAGCCACCCACCCGAAAAACACCTCGCAATTATAATGTTTGTTCATCACCGCACTTACGATACATTAAGACAGTGTTTACCCGAAGCTCCACTGAATATTAGATGCGCTGGGTTTGCCGAATTATTCCCAAATTGCTAGCCCAAGGGTCAATGTATACCTAAAGTACACATCTTTGTAAAGAAGCGGACGTAGCTAGGATTTATTCAAAGGGCTGACTCTGAATACTCAATATCTTGTAGGAACAAGTAGTTAGAATAAAAAAACAACGTTACAAGTAACTTTTTCAACAAAATATAACCGACTTAACCAAACTACTGAATTGATTTTGATGAAATTTATATGAGACTACTAAGAAAATATATCCTTTCAAATAAAAAAAGAATTTTTGAAATTGGTTGATATATGACGGAGTTCTGAGGTAATAACAAAAATAAACAAACAGTTAAATAGTTTTTTTTTTATTTTAAATATATAAAACACAATAACTCATAAATTTTGAGGGTTACCCTCGATTCTTTTGGGATCCCATCATCAAATACTGACTTGGTGCCAAGGGGACCACCTAGGAAGTAACCCTAAAAAGAGATCTATTTTCGATGCCTGTCAATGCAACAGCCTCTACGGAAGAAATCAGTAAAATTACATTTTAGCTTTTACCAAAAATGTGGCTGGCCTACAATTGTGTTGTGTATAAGTCCAAACGTGAACAAAATACTTTTACAGCCATTTTTTTAACATTAATCGTATTTTTCTTTATAACTACTTATCAATTATTTAGGGTTAAACTTTTTTGATTTTTATTATTTGGAGCCTGTACTGTCCCACTGTATGTCAAAAGCCTCCCTTCCTTCCTTCCACTCCACTCTATCATGCATGTGTAGTCCAGTCTTCCATATACGAGTCAAGTTCGTCTTTCCACCGGCGTCATGATCTGTCACGTGGTCGTTTTCTGTCTTTTGGGATCCACTCGGTGGTGGATTTTTTTTATTATGTTATATTATTTTATTATTAGTCCACGTTCACTGGTATACATCAATATGAAGAGGAGATACGTATAAAATGAACACATAAAATTTCGCCAAAATCACAGTATCAACTCGATGCTGTAGAACATATCTCCTCGTGAATTTCTGAATCACACCGATCCGCCCTGACTCCGCCCAAGTTAAAGAGGCAATTCCTTGCACGCCCAGCGACCGAAATCCCAACAAGGTTAGTTTACCTTAAATATTTACAGGGTAACTCTTCAGCTTCTTACATATCGTATTAGGGATGCGATAAAAAAATCAGGATACTGGCGCTAGTATCTAATTTGTATTTACTTTGGATGTTTTAAAACTGACTTGGCTAGCATTTCCTGTGGGACTGACTAACTAGTGAAGATAGTTTTGGTATAAGTAGCGGCACGTAAGTCTAGCGCTGAACGATACGGGGAGGGGATAGCTGCGCATGGGTACTGTCGCGCACGCAATACAATTATAACTTTAATTAATTATCAGCTAAGTAACGTTAATGACATTATTTTAATGTAATGTCAAATAGTAAGTATTTTCAAAGCAGTATTTCTTCTAGGCATATTCACTTTAAAGCCACAAACAAACTTAAAAAAACGAAATTTATCAAACAAATTTAAATGACAGCAATAACAATACAATTAAGAACGCGACTGTACACTAGATGTGCGCGGGGCGACGTATCGGTGCGGGGAACGGAATGCGACTGGAAAGCCAATCGGCGATATGCACGCCCGCCCTTCATCCCGCTAGCCCCCCTCAGGTACCTTATTTTTTACTTCTGCGCAATAACGGTCAGCGCTAAAGTTTCGTGCCGCTACCTATACTAGGCAAGCCGACAAGAAAATGTCTCAGGTACCTACTAAGCGACTGCATTCACCCAGACAAAGCCACTAAGCGCTGTATAAATAATATTTCAACATAATGTGTTGCATAGCTCAAAGAACTAGCGGCCGATGGAGCAGAAAGATTCCCTAGTGTTCCGAGAAGAACCTATGCACTGGAAAATGTAGCGGAGGACAGTCTGCTGGACATTTCAACCAGCGCCATCTAGCCCCAAACTAAGCAAAGCTTGTACTATGGAAACCAGATAACTGATAGAATATTATATACTTTTTTTGTAAATACATACTTATAATGTATAGAGAAACAACCAGACCCAGAAGAAATATCTGTAGAGCATGCAAACATTTGTTTCGAGGCGGGAATTGAACCCGTAACCTTCTGCGTTACAGCCGGCTATTCGCCCACTGTGCCACGGAGGTTGTCTAGATGGAAAAACGACCTAAAAGGTGGGAGCCATTGGGCGTAGACCGCACAAGATCATGGGAAGTTCATGGGGGAAGCCTTCGTTTAGCTGTGGACTTAAAACTGTTATGATGATGTAGAGCTAAATTTTACACTAAATGATATTTTAATATCATTGCGAACGGTAAAACTAATTGATACTTTAGATAACCATTGAAACAAACAAGCAATACTTACATATTAATGTTGATTGCAACAAAATGCTGAGTTGAACGCCTTTTTGTGCCGTCGGTCATTTGTATATAGGTAATTGTGAGACACATATTTGTTGGGTATTGCTGTTTTTGTCTGTATGAATTTGTTCCATTGTGTGTATCTTACTTGTGTACTGTGTATGTTTTGTACCGTCACAAATAAATGTTTTTTCTTTCTTTCTTTCCTTCTTGATTCAGGCTATTTATATCATAGCTTTTAAACTTATCAATTTATGTTATGGACTTCTATTTTCAAATATAAATCACTACAATTTTACATAAAAATAACTTACAATATGCGTTTTATTTGTAAACTAGCTGGCGCGCTAACTTCGTCAGCTCTGGGCAGCGCCGTTATTTCGGCTTCATTTAGGTTCTCGAGTGGAGACCACGGACTGGAAGACGCAGCGTAGGCCGGCCCCTCACAAGGTGGACCGACGATCTAGTAAGAATCGCGGGGAGCCGGACTGTATGGCATCCGGGTCTCCCCGAGCATGTCCCGGTTGCTTCCAGGTAAAAATCGGAGCCGGATAGCCTCGGATCGTGTGTAGTCGATGCAGGAAAAATTCAAATGTTTTGTTGTGCTAGGGATTGGTCAGGGGCCGTTAAAAAACGGTCCCTGACAAGCCAGGATGCCATATAGTCCAAGCCTTACAAATATTCTATTCTGGTATTCTTCCACCTTTATTATGCGCACCGCCAAGGAGTGGAACGCTTTGCCTGAGGCTGTGTTGCCTGATAACTACAACCTAGGGGTCTTCAAGTCGCGAGTGAATAAGTTTCTTCTAGGCAAGCGTGTACCATCGTAGACTGCATCATCGCTTACCATCAGGCGAGATCGTGGTCAAATGCTAGTCTATAATGTATTAAAAAAACGAGTGTGCTGTAGGTCACGCGAGTGAAGTAAAACTTCTGCTGCTGCCTGCCTTCTGTTGTGAAATAGCTGAACTTTTTGGTAAATCGAAGCTCGTAGATTCAAAATACGAAACGTCGTAAATACTTTTATTATCTATAGAAAAATGAACTCTATTATACAGCAAGAAGGAGTGTTTTGTTTTTGCAGTTTGTATAATTTAGGCTAATTTGGGATAGGAGATATGCGACAAATCAACTGGCTATGAGAGAAGGAGAGAAAGTAAATGTGTGCTCGCACCTCTCTCTCGTGCAGCTTATGGTTCAAGCATACGCAGAGGGCTTTTAACGCCCTGCGCGTACAGTACAATAATGCGTTCAGGGCGTTGTTGGGGCTGCCGCGCTTCTGTAGCGCATCGGGAATGTTCGCGGAGGCGCGAGTAGACGGGTTCTCAGCAATACTGCGCAAGAGAGCGGCGTCCCTGATGCGCAGGGTGCGCGGCAGCCCCAACAGCTACCTGCAACTCATTGCAGGGAGGCTGGATTTTGACTGTTCCTTCATGGAACACTGGACGAGAACGCACCTAAATCTAAATAAATTTTTAAAAGTTGTTAAATATTGATTTAATATGATTAATTGTACAAAAATAAATTTAATTTGTTTTTGGTTTAATTTAATTTTAATTTTATAATTTAATTGAATTTAAATAATTTTATTGAGATTTGTGATTATGGATTGTGAATTGTCCGAAATAAATGAATGCAATACAATACAATTATTAATAAATGGCACTACATTAAATGATGGAATTACTAAGTGATTAGTTAGTGGAATTATCATGAAGGACTTCGTACCTATGTATAACATATATTAACATATGTATGTAGAGTTAATCTGCAAATTAAAACAATTGTAAGGTGCTACTTTTTTGGCATGACCAATATTGGGCAAATTTAATTAAATAATAATACAAATTAACCCGTAGATACATTTAAGAAGAGGAGCAGTGGTAAAACTTTCGTTTCAAAAAAATGTTTCGTCATTGCCGTTTCGGACAAAAATAACACTTGGGATAAATACGTAAGGTCTTTTAAGTACATGCTTTTAATTTTCTATCATGAATTTTATTTTATATTAAATAACCGTTATAATTTACAATTTAATGTTATGTTGCTATTCAATTTTATTTTATTCTGTGACATTTGATTTTCTTTTAATTTCCTGTTTTATTATTCATTTGTATGTTTCAAATTTTAAGGCTCATATTTATTTGTGATTATTATTACTTTTGTTATATATGGACACTGTCTGAAATAAATGATTATTCTATTCTATTCTTGCCCCTATAGTAACATACGAAACGTAGCTCTCTCTCTTTCTATCTTAACTAACTTATATCTCCCTCTCAACTTCCGTTCGCACTATCGCAACGCATTCACCAGTTTACTCCCCAAGTCAAGCGTGCGTAAAGAAGTTTTAATTCAAAAATATTCAAATTTTGTACAAAAAATACATTTTTATTTAGAATAAAATGGTTTAAGAATGAATGAAAAGTAGAAAGGAAGAAATTAAAATATTCAGAAAATTCATCTTTTCATTAGTTTATAACATTGTTCTCTACAAACAAACGTACAAAGGTACAAATTTCACCTCTTTATAATAAGTGCACATAAATACAGTTTTTATAAGATACATTACATTGGTACGAGTTTGTTCTATCTTAATACAAATTAGTGGTATCTATAGATTATATACTAAGCAAAGGAAAAATAAAGTTAATTCAATAAAACACCTATTTTACAGAAAATAAAAATGGTTGGTACGTAGAAACTTATCATTTAACTGACCAATCCGCAGCTTCGCACGCGTTGTTTTTCAATAAAAACACGACCCTCCTTCTGCGCAGTTAGGTAAAAGTGTATCCTATGTCCTCCGGGATAATGTAGCATTTTATTGGTGAAAGAATTTTTGAAATCTAACCAGTTGTTTTAGAGTTTATTCGTTGCAAACATACAAAAATACAAATCTTTCCTGTTTATAGTATAGTATAGATTTCAGTAAAATTTTATAATATTGGTATGTCAAAAATATATTACAAATGTCAGTCAACTATAGAAATAAATAAACTAATTACGGGCGCTGTCAGGCCGGTCGTGACGTCACCAAAAGTTTGGCACCAGTTTGGACCAGTTTGAGTCAAGCCAAACTGGGTCGTCTGTTAATTGATCGAGTGAAGCGAGATCTCTAAATCAACTTGGGCAAATCAGCGTTGTATGTACTTATGTTTTTTTTTATTTTGTATATATTTATAGTTAAAAAACATATACTTATAAAATTATAACACTTAAAAAACCTTAGAAGGTTTGTCCTAAGTGCAAATTCGACATTCCCCTTTAGTATATTTGTATACATGTACGAAATTTTTAAAAATATGTTTTGTTCTGTACGTCGTACATGGCCAACCGTGCGCCGGGTCACATTCCATCGCTAACTGCACAAACATACAGGTTCCGCTAAAATAGCAAACTTTATGGAACAATTATTCAAATAGCAGTTCAGTGGTTATGAATGAATAAAATATTACTACACTATATTATTACTGACACTATATTATATACCTACTTAAATATGCTTAATACCTATTTTATATATTTGTAAATAGTACAATAGTCACAGAGTTATATACCGACTTAAATATGATGTAATGTTATATATGACGACCTCCGTGGTGCAGTGGGCGAATAGCCGGCTGAGACGCAGGAGGTAGCGGGTTCGATTCCCGCTGCGGAACAAATGTTTGCATGATCTACAGATATTTGTCCCGGGTCTGGTTGTTTCTTTATATATTATAAGTATGTATTTACAAAAAAAAGTATATAAGTATTCTATCAGTTATCTGGTTCCCATAGTACAAGCTCTGTTTAGTTTGGGGCTAGATAGCGCTGTGTGAAATGTCCAGAAATATTTATTTATTTATATATATATATTTGTTAATGGTATAGTACAATATTATAGTCTATTGTTTTTGTGATCTTATTTTAAAAAAAGTTTTTTGAGTATGTTTTTTATGTTTTTATGGTTAATTTTATCTCTCAGTTCTATTGAAATGCTATTTTTTAGTTTATGTATATATGTTTTATGTGGTTCTTTCACCGTAAAAGTTTTTAGCTGAATTTTTGTATAGTTTTTTTGTGTTTACTTTTCTTGTCACTAAGTTATGAGTTCTGCAATGTTCGTAGGAAAAGAAATGTTCTCTAAGTAACTGTATTTTAACTTTATCGTGCACGGGTGTTATGTCGCAGTACTTTAATAATGCTTGTATGTATGTATGCTTGTTTGTCCGATGATAACTCTCGAAGCGTTGATCCGATTATCGTGAAATTTGGTATATAAGTAGGTAGTGATAGCACAATTCAGGTGTGACTAAACTAGCTAAAAATGGGAGGGGATTCTTGAGATATTAGGGTTCAGGAGGGGTAAAAATAACAAAATGGGACTATCCGCTTAAATGGCACGTCTACTTAAAGGTCTTCATCAGTACATTTCGCCCTCGTTTGTATTTTTAGTTTAAACTTTGTAATTTTTAAGTAATTACTTAAAAATTACGAAACTCACAGGGTAAGCCAGTGACCCCACAGTGTTGAAATTTGGTATGCGTGTAGCTTAATGGCGGGTTCCTATATCCGTCGGTAACCAGCTACGACTCGTTTTTCCTTGAAAACCTTTCAAAAGTTTGACACTAGTTTGACACTTTTTCAATGAGATACGAGGCGTAGTCGGTTACCGACGGATATCACCCGCCATTAGTGAAACAAATATAGGGAAAAGTCTGAAATCCAGAATAACTGCAGTTTCTACCATAAAAAAAGATTAATCAATTAACATGAACTCCCGTTACCTGTAGTATAATTTCATGGCACTATTATGAAAGTCAAAGATAACAAATGACTTTTGTTTTTATACAAGCTCTTATTTAACTGATGCAGTGGCGGATGCTGCCCCTGCATCACTATCTACACTTGCTGCACCAAGATTTGCTAATTACCAAGCGAAGGCCGGTTGCGCTGTTGGCGCAGTGACAACGCCAGTTTGTCTTGAATTATACTAACGTGGCGTTCCGTGAAATAAACCTATTGAATAATCGTAAAAAAAGTATGTGGAATCTTGCAAATGAATTTTAAATCAGTTACCTATAACCGATTTTTTTTTATTAATGATAGCCAAGCGCTTGACCACTACCTCACCTGATGGTAAGTGAAGGTGTGATCGAAGATGGAGCACGCTTGCCTAGAAAGAACCTATTTACTCTGGACTTGAAGACTCCAAGATTATACTGGTTTGGAAAAACATACGCCGGAAGTGAGTTCCACTCCTCGCTTGTGCTAACAAGAAAAATTGAAGCAAATCGTTTGGTACGGCAAAGTGGTATGCCGACCAGGTATGGGTGGTACTTCTTGGTTCGTCTGCTTGTTTGGTGGTGGAAGGGGGAAGGAGGGATAAGGTCATGAAGATCTTGCGCACATTCACCAAAATGTATCTTGTAAAAAACTGAAAGTCTGGCTACTTGGCGTCTGTGCTCTAGACTTTGTAAATTGGCTTCCACTAATGAGTCATCACCAATGAGTCCAGCAGCACGTCGCTCAATCGAATCAAGGGCTTCAAGCTGATACTTGGCTGAGCCATCCCAGAGATGGCAGCAGTACTCCATACATGAGCGGACTTGTGCTTTGTAGAGACTGAGCAGCTGTCCCGGTGAGAAGTACTGCCGAACCTTAGCTAGGATGCCCAGCTTCATAGCAGCAATGTTGGCCCTAGATTCAATGTGCGAGCCGAAGTTCAGGGTGGACGTGAACTCAACGCCCAGCAAGCTCAGATTTTCAGAAATTACGAGTGGGATATCACAAAAGGTGGGAACGGGATGAAAAGGAGACCGTTTTGCGGAAAACACACACGCCTGAGTTTTGGAGGCGTTGAACTTGACCAGATTTGCGTCACCCCAGTCAGACACAAACTTCAGGTCAAGGTTCAAACGTTCCACCATATCTGTACGTAGATTGCAGATTTCGTCAGCACTTGCACGTGGACTAGAGAAATACCTTTCAACAACTGTACTGTCATCCGCATACCCATAGATACCGGGTTTCAACAGATCATTGATGTGCAGAAGAAATAGAGTTGCTGAAAGGACAGACCCATGAGGTACCCCGGCATTGATAGCCAATAGATCAGACGAGCATCCATCAATGACTACTCGAATTGATCGTTCCCTCAAGAAATCAGTTATCCACATTAGCAGGTTAGACGGCAATCCGTACGAGGAAAGCTTGCTAATGAGACCGTTGTGCCAAACTCTATCGAAAGCTTTTGAGATGTCGAACGAAACTGCAAGAGCTTCCCCGTGCCTTTCGATGGATTCACTCCAGATGTGAGTAGCATACACTAAAAGATCTCCAGTGGATCGTTTACGACGAAAGCCGTACTGTCGATCACTAATGAGGTCATTATCTTCTAGGTATGAAAGGAGTTTTCAGTTAAGGACACGCTCCATTGTTTTGCAAAGAATGTAGATATAGATATGTATGTAAGATAGAGATTGGCCGGTAGTTAGTGGGGTCAGCTCTACTACCTTTTTTCGGAACCGATTGGACATTTGCAAGCTTCCAGGGTGTTGGTACTTTACCGGTATCTAAAGAGAGACGAAACAGGCGTGTAATCACAGGAGATAGCTCAGGTGCGCACCTTTTAAGCACCACTGCAGGTATTCCATCGGGACCACTGGCTTTATTCACGTCAAGCAATAGCAGCACTTTGAGTACCTTCATTTGCTTAATACGGACTTCAGGCATAACTGCTTCACAGCAGGGAAGCGAAGGAGGTATCTCATTAGTGGTAGCGAGACGTGAAGACTGCAAAGAAAGATGCAAACAAGTTTGCCTTTTCTTCAGACGTGTGGGCCAGCGATCCGTCTGGCTTTAACAGGGGCGGCAAAGAAGGGCGACAAAAGTTCGCTTCAACCGACTTAGCTAAAGACCAGAACGCTTTGCTTCCCGGCGGATATGAAGCAAGCTTGGTCCCTATTTTTGCTAATATGATTGAAGCGAGCCGTCTTAAGCACCTTTTTGCAAGACCTTGCAGCCCTGTTGAATGCTTGCTTCTTAGACCCTACATCTGTAGCCTTGTTGTTACGAGCTGTTACCCAGGCAAGATATGCATCATGTTTCTGTGCATTAGCACATTGACAGTCAGCATCAAACCAGAGGTCTATTTTTGAAGAAAGTGGTTTCTCAGAATATGGGATAAAATATTCCATAGCCTGACACACCACTTCCGCCACGGCGTTCGCACAAGATGTAGAGTCGCCTGAAGAGAAACACAGAGGCTGCCAGGGATATGAAGCGAAAAAGTGTCGCATCTCGTCCCAGTCCGCTGATTTGTACTTCCACACCCGCCGACTGTCGCTAGGGCTGGGGCCAGGTGGGCAGTGTGATGAAACGGACTTCACCAGATAATGATCAGAACTACCTATCATCATCATCATCAAGGTGATGAAACTGATACATTGTAGCGATCTGGATCAGTCGTAAGCAGGAGGTCAAGGCAGTTGGCAGTATGGGTCTCAACATCAGGCACCCTAGTTGCCTCACTTACCAGCTGACAGAGGTTGAACGTAAGGGGAAAATTTTCGTACCTCTCTTCCAGCATGGTCGGTGTTTCGGTATGGGTAGAGCGATTCCTGGTGATGGGCATTAAAATCCCCCAAAACCACCAATTGAGCGCTATGGAATTGTTGCTGAGCCCTGTCAGTCGTCTCGCTCAGATACCGAAAGAGGCTAGATGTTTCTTGGTCTCCGCTGTGCGATCGATAGACACTGGCGTAGAGAATTTTCTCAGTTCCAGTGTCGACCATAACCCAGATGCAAGAAAATTTTGAGTCCTCAAGACCACGAAGACGACGAATGCAGATGTCTTCGCGAGCATACATGCAGATACCAGCACGTTGCTTAAACTTGTGTTCAAGCACGTATCCATAAACTTTTGTTCATGCACGTATCCAGGGTACGCAAGGTATGCCGCGTCAGATGGACATTTGATCTGAGTCTCCGTAAAAAATAGCAAGTGAGGTTTAACAGTTTCGAGGTGATGGTGGACTGCAGCGATATTTGAGTGGAGTCCTCGGATATTGGTGAGGTGCACTTGAAGGGAGAGGACGTGCTTCCGCTGTTTAACGTTTCTGCTATTTCTTTGTCTTTTCATGGAGTTGAGTGTAGTTGGTGAGGAGTACGGCAGTAGGACGCGGCACTGCTCTACAGACCCCGGGTCAACCGGCACGAAGCTGCATCTCAGGGGTACTAGGCGCGGAGACTGCGGGGGCGCCAGAACCCACCCGGGAGTGGCCATCGGGTCCTCTCATCCGGTCGCCAACCGGCACGATGGAGCACTCCGGGATTTTTCGCGAGGCGGTGGGGCAGCCTTTCACAAGTGGCTAGCTCGCTACTTGGGCCCCCTAAAACCTGCGGTCGGCCAGCGGAGAACCGTGCTTAGGATCCCGCTACCCTCCGCGACCCGACACAGCTGAACATCGGTTCGTCCCAATCCGGCCCGACATTGCAGTGCATGAACTGTCCTGACCCGTACTCACTCGGTTCATGATTGCACCGAACAACGCACTGGAACACGACCAGGTCGTTTTCGGCGTTCGGTGGGTAGTGACAAGCCACGGCCGAAGCCTACCTAAAAGATTGAGCTGAAATTTAGTATACACACTTATTTTGGATGACAATGCATGCTTAGCTATGTGACGTCATTCTAATTCTAATATGGCGGATCATCCAAGATGGCGGACTAGTTATTTTTTCTGCACTACCACAGTATGGGTTGCGCACGCTAGAAATTTTAACAAATTCTTCCCACAGAGGCTTGCGCGTCTCGAAGTGAACACTATTTTAGGCACTTGTATCACCGCCGGCGAGTAAGCGATTAGCTATCAACTATTTTCTCGCTCAAGAAACGAACAAAAGATATAGATTCCGTGTCAGTAGAGACACGTACTCCTATATTAATAGTTGATCGCTGGCCGTTCACACTGCCGGCGGTGAGAACTCGCTCTCCACTATTTTGTCGCAGCGACTACAACACTCACTCAGCGATACGCGCTCAGCGATGCTCGCTTAGCGGTCAGAACACACGCCGTGAGATGAGTATCACCCGCCGCACTCGCTCACTCACTTTATAGCCCAGCGAGAGAGCTATAGGAACTACAAACTCGCTTCTCGCTGCACGCCAACTCGTTTCTAGTTTCTAGGTGTACTCGCTTCTCGCTCAGGCCGTGAGACAAGTGCCTTACACAAGAGGCCAATTAGATATTGGTATCTCACCATTTACCCATAGAACATCCGCAATCAAGAATTACATTATCCTTGAATCCAATACAGATTCTTAAAATGTTATAGACCAGGATTGCGTATTTATCTTCGAGCGAGAGAGACAGATGTAACTCCCAGTTAAGACACAGAATAAATATAAGTTAAGATCCAGGAGTACATTAATCTAGAACTCAAACTGGAACTAAATAAATCGGAAGTTACGCCACGAACGGATTTAGCTCGAAGTTGGGCTTCGTGCAGTTATAAAATTAATTAGTTTGGCTTTGGTGAAATGATTTAATGGTCTGTTGGTGCTAATTATCACACTGTATGATATAGAAAAAATGGAAGAGAACTTTACAGGAATTAGTTACCAGTACAAATCAAATGATCAGGGCGAAATTATCCATAATGCGGATTAGGCAACTGCCTAGAGGCCCCACACCGACTAGGGGCCCACGGGGGCCTAGTTAATGAGGGCCACGCACGAAGAAAAAAAACGTTTCATTCGTGACATTACCCATTATTTACATTCGGTATTGTTGCCATAGAAAAAATATTTTACTTAAAAGGTCAACTTCCAAAATGTTTTAAACGATTTGTATCTAAAAAAGTTAGAAGAATTGCTATTTACACTTATTGTACCTACTTCACAAAAATATTTTCTTTCGGTGTAAAAATATTTTATTGCATTTAACAATATTCAATTTAGAATAACCGCGTCACGTCTCATTTTTCTTTCCTACTCCATCATGTGACCTGGATCATAACACTTATCTATAACTATAATCTATTCATTGCGATCATTTCAATGAAAGCAAAAAGTAGGAGTCGATCTGATCAACTCGACTTTTGTGATAGAAAAATTATATTTTAAAAAGTAAGAAAAGGGTAAAGGAAAGGGGCCCCGAGGATAGCATTGCCTAGGGGCCCCGATAGAGTTAATCCGGCCCTGCGTATGATTGGGATTGGGCTAAAATAGCTCAAAATAGAAAAATAATTATGAAAGAATGGAAGGAAGGCATGTGCCCTGCAGTTGGATTAAGCGGTATCAAATGGAGATAATACCGTGGGGTGCCGGTAGTAGAATGTTACCCTTCCTCTCATGCCCGTGGATGCAGTAAGAGCCTGCTAAGGGATAACTCCGGAAGATGGGCAGCAGCATCTTTCCGTGTATCAACATCCCGTACTGCGCTCGCCAACCCGCCTGCCAAGCGTGGTGAGTATGGCAACTACCCATCATGGAGATCCATGGAGGCCGGTGTTCAGTAGTGGACGTTTTACGGCTGAAATGATGATAATGAAATGGAGATAAGGCACAATCGATGATGACAGACACACAGGCAAATCATCTGAAACTTGAAAAGTGAAATTTTATTGACCTTTTTTTATGTTATTTGTGGGGAAAGAGGCTTACGGCCCACCTGATGGTAAGCGGTCACCGTCGCCTATTGACACCGGCAACACCCGGGGTATTGTCGATGCATTTCCTACACTGTAGAAACCTCTTTACATTTCTCTTAAAGCGTGCCATGTCGTAGCCTAATGGGAAAACTTCAATTGGTATAGTGTGACCATTAGTGCTGTGCACTCCCTGAGGTATGCGCGGCGAGGTGGGAGGCAAAGAAAAAACTGCATGAGTTCACATGAGATCAATACATGTCGGACATATCTTACGATATCAGTTTGCATTTCTAAGGCAAGACTTGTGGCGGGACGAGGGTCGGAGGCTATCTATCTGTAATATATTATACTTACTTAGTTGATTAAAATGTAACTTAAATATACTCATATTTTATTAAAAATATGCAGGTGATAAATAAGAACTAAACTTATAATTCAAAGGACTTGTTTTATTGAACATTTTTTTATATTTACAAACAATTATATATTCTAACGAAAGTTATTCTGACATAGATTCTGTTTCAACTTCATCTTCCATTTCATATCACGAGATAACGCACGACCCATCTTTGAATATTTATCCCGTGTGCGTCTGACATAGACCGTCCGGTACAAAAGCTACCTACCGCCGTGAGCGTTGACGGCAGACTGATAGATCGGAGCGGCCGACACATCCCCCCCGTCTCGCCGCGCGCATACCTCAGGGAGTGCACAGCACTAATGGTCACACTATAGCTCATTCCACATCTTACAAGTATGGGGTAGAAAAGATCGTGTGAAGCGTGTGGTGCGCGATACTCAATGGTCGATGATATGTGGATGAGCTTTATTACGTTGTCGAGAAGCGCGGTGGTAAAATCCTGACGACGGGATCAGATCGAATAGTTCCTCAGAACATTCCCCATTATACAGGAGGTAGAAAACACTGAGTGATCCGATGTCACAGCGTTACTAATCATTTACCTTTAAAAATTTTAGAAGTTTATACTATATACTTTCAAATGTTGGATATGTGACGGGACAAGTGTTAATACAACGTAAGGAATAAATATAGGTTTACAGCGTATTGCTCGCGAAAATTAGCATAATATCGACGCCTTTTCACGACAAAATAAACCCTTACAGTTTGTGTGAATACTCTCTAGAAGCTTCTCAGCTTTCTTAAACCACAAATGTCAGCCAGCGCACAGACAGTTCCCGCTTGATAGTTCCCGGATTCTAGCGTAGTTGTTTTTAATTCTGCTGAACCAAATTAAAACAACTACGCAGCAGTTATGCTCGCTTGTCAGAATCTCGTGTGTTGCCTCCCGTAGCACGCTATGCAGAAGTGTTCAAAGTAACTTTGTAATGAGGTACATAATGCATAATTGAAACAAAGAGCATTTAAAACGTTCCTCGTAGAACTAAACAGCTTTCTTTCGTGTTAGTATAGCTGCTGGTATTATTACAAGTATCTTATTATAAACAAGTGGTTAGTTCCGAACTGAAATCCCGCGAGTATCCCAAAACAAAAAAAATATTCTTAGTATGACTCGCGCAACGATACCTAAACATATTTAGTGGCTAAATATGATCTAAGGTACGAGGTGTTGTCAAATCATAAAAATACGTAAAATGTAAACATGTTTAGTCGCTAAATACGTTTAGGGATCGTTGTGCAAGCCGGCCTTAATCTTTGACTAATAAAATAGTGCAAAAACCAATTAACTTGACCAACAGTTTCATTCAAAGTTCAGGTAACGGGAGTTCATCTTATTTGGTTCTTCTTTTTGGGTTACAAATTGCAGTTATTTTTAATTTCAGACTTTTACCTATATTGGTGTTACTAACGCTACACGCATACCAAATTTCAGCATTGTGGGGTCACTGGTGTACCCTGTGAATCTTGTCAAAGTTCAGTTTTTATTATTACTAATAACTCAAAAACTATAACGAGTTTACTAAAAATTCAAACGATATTAATTTTTTTTATATCCTCTTTGACGATAATTGCAGCACACATTCTGTCAATTCCACGTCAAATGTCATAAGGGTACATTATAAAAGCGCTAAGGTTAGATTATAAATAATTTTATATGGTGGTTAAGTATTCTTAAATTTTCTTATTTTGTGCGAAATTTTCTTTCATAAGAACCTTCTCCTGGCAATAAGAAATACAACAAAAAAAGAATTGGTCAAATTGGTCCAGGCGTTGTTGAGTTATACGCTTACCAACACATTTTGCGATTCATTTTTATATTATAGATAGATAGATAGATAAAGTAATTTAAGCATGAATACTCCAAAACATAAATCTAAACGCATGCCTCTAAACTACTTGGATAGATTTCAAGTAATCTTGCTTGTCGGACAGTGCCTTCTCCAAATTGCCTTTCTCTTATTTTTGGCTATTTTCGTAAAATTGGGGTTGACTCGCCTTGAAAGTACGGAGTTCGTGAAATGATTGAAATCAAGGAATTTTCAAATTTCAATCAGGGAGATGGCTATAGACTCTCTGCGTCCTGGAACCGGGTTGCTAGGTGTGCGCGTCGTGATCGGTCGTCTCAGTGCGTAGATAGGGTTAGTGTGGTGTGTCCTAATATGAACGAGGACATTTCTAATTCTGAAGACCAAGTGTAGTCTAGTTGCTGCCGCTGTCATCACTTCTCGACGGTAGCTCCAAATACTCCAGACCGTCTGTGACCACGGCTGTTGCAACACAGTCAATATGTCGAGAAAACAAATAAGAAAGTAACATACATACCCGTTTTAATCAGTAATTTTATACAAAGTACGGAATTTTATGCCAAATTACAGGCATATCCTAACCTTTAATTTACGAAGACTGGTATAATTTTACCTGAACATTTTATGCTCGTTTTTCTTCTGGCAGGGTTATTCGCAGTGAGATTTAGGTATGAGCTTGGAAGCCACTGATATTCTCGCACGTCATATTAATTCAATTTAGTAGCCGGTATGATGAATGATATTAAAAAACATACGCATTATTGAAGACTTCTGAGTTTCTGGTTAAACTTTGAGTATTATTTTTCCCCATCGATATGATGTAGAAAAATAACTCATAACTCTTGAACTGTCTTAATTAGGGGTATGTTTGTCGGGGAAATTACAGGCACATACTATATGCCTCAAGTTGATGGACGCAGGGCAGTGCATCGTAGGGTACATTTCTAACGTGCGTGACCTACGAGGCAATTTTCTGTTATAGGCGATGGCTGCCACTTAACATCAGGTTGGCCATAGGCTTGTTCCATCTTCATGCAATATAAAACAATTGTCGACAGATAGATTCTGTTAAACAGATCTCATTTTGCTTGGAGTGATGACCATCCAGATGGTCCAGTACATGGTTTCTTGTTTTTCATTGAATAATAAATAATATTAATAAATATTGCTGGACATTTTACACAGCGCTTTCTAGCCCCAAACTAATTAACGCTTGTATTATGGGAACCAGATAACTGATAGAATATATAAATACATATTTTTTGTAAATACATACTTAAAATATATAGAGAAACAACCAGACCCGGAACAAATATCTGTAGATCATGCAAACATTTGTTCCACGGCGGGAATCGAACCCGCTCCCTTCTGCGTCTCAGCCGGCTATACGCCCACTGCACCACAGAGGTCGTCGAGGTCACCACTGAATGACGCATTGAATCTTCTTGCCACTACTTTAATAACATATATTATATTTATGTAACCAAAATTATGTCAGATATCAGACTTTCAATTTTAAAATGAACTTTATATTGATAGTGACGACCTCCGTGGCGCAGTGAGCGAATAGCCGGCTGAGACGCAGGAGGTAGCGGATTCGATTTCCACTGCGCAACAAATGTTTGCATGATCTACAGATATTTGTTTCGGGTCTGGATGTTTTTCTATATATTATAAGTATGTATTTACAAAAAAAATGTATATAAGTATTCTATCAGTTAGATATCTGATTCCCATAATACAAGCTCTGCTTAGTTTGGGGCTAGATAGCACTGTGTAAAATGTCCAGCAATATTTTTTTTGCAGTAGATTAAGCGCCTACATATCGTCGCTGTTCTGACTAAGTGACGTAACCGACATTTTAGAAAATATTACTAAAAATCGTAAGTGTACTCAGGACACTTCGAATGATTTAAAATTTTATGATATGTAGATATGTCAAACATACATCTAGATATAGGTAGAAGATACAGATACGCCGATTAGACAGATCGGTTTGTCTTCAAAAGTAGATAAAAGTAACATTACAAATGTCAGTTACGCCAAAATGTCGGTTACGTCACTTAGAAGAACGACGATATGTGTAAATATGCTTTCTGCGTTTTGCTTTCCATTCAAGGAGGGTAATGTTTTTATTGACAAACGGCTAGCTAGTAATACAACATAATAGCCCCAACAAGAATCCAGATGACTGAAAAACCCCTCGATAGATCTAGGACCCAATCATGGTGCATCATCATCATCATCATATCAGCCGTAGGACGTCCACTGCTGGACAAAGGCCTCCCTCATTGATCTCCAGGAACTGCGGTTGGAAGCGGCCTGCATCAAACGCCGACCTGCGGTTCTTACCAAGTCGTCTGCCCATTTTGTAGGTGGACGTCCTACGCTGCGCTTGCCGGTCCGTGGCCTCCACTCGAGAACCTTCCAGCCCCATCGGCCATCTGTTCTGCGCGCTATATGGCCTGTTCATTGCCACTTCAACGTGCTAATCCGTCCGGCTATGTCGGTGACTTGAGTTCTCCTACGTATCTCCTCATTCTGATTCGATCCCGTACAGAAACTCCGAGCATAGCCCTCTCCATAGCTCGTTGAGCGACTCTGAGCTTATTCATAAGGCCAATAGTGAAGGACCACGTCTCGGTTCCATATGTCATCACTGGTAACACACACTGGTTGAAGACTTTCGTCTTAAGGCACTGAGGTATGTTGGACGAAAAGACGTTGCGAAGTTTCCCAAACGCTGCCCATCCGAGTTGGATTCGACGATTGACCTCTTTCTCGAAGTTGGACCTACCTAATTGGACTGTTTGTCCTAGGTATACATACGCGTCGACAACTTCAAGAGCCGAGTTCTCAACCATAACGACATGGACATTCGACATGATTTTCGTCTTGTCCAGAGCTCGAAGGCGATTCCCTTAAAAAGAGGCGTAAGACAGGGAGATGTCATCTCTCCGAAACTGTTTACGACCGCATTGGAAGATGCCTTCAAGCTTCTGGAATGGAAAGGACTGGGCATCAATATTAACGGCGAATACATCACTCGCCTTCGGTTTGCCGACGATATTGTGGTCATGGCAAATTCGATGGAAGAGCTCAGCACGATGCTCGAAGGCCTCAATCGAGTCTCCCGGGTAGGACTTAAAATGAACATGGACAAGACGAAAATCTTATGCATGTATCTATTTAAATAAAAATTAATCCCTGTTTCTTTTGATCACGGCATAACTTGAGAACGGCTTTATTCATCCTTCTAATTTGATTCATATGTTTTTTTGATTGATGAATGTGAATTTAGAAGACAGTTGTTTTTTCCCGTTGAGACATCGTCTGGATACATTACATTCCCTGTCAATTTTTGACATATCGATAGGATAACGTCTATTGGGTCAACTAGTATGTATAAACAAGCTTATGGTGAAGATACGCCGCCACGAAATGTGGTTTATATTTTGATAAACCAAAATCTCAAACACAATATAAAAATTTGTCTAAAACAATTTCACTTCGTCAGATAAATAAAAAATTTATTTTTATTTCCAGTTCCTCGGAAAATAATGATAACGCATGGACTTTCTTTGATAATCAGTGAACAACTCTTATTTGTTATCAGATAAAATAATAACAAGTGCGAGTCGGACTCGCGCACGATGGGTTCCGTATAAAAACAACAAAAAATTCACGTTTGTTGTATGGGAACCCCCCTTAAATATTTGTTTTATTGTAATTTAATTATTTATTTTGTATGTGAATGTATAACTAAATATTCTGTAAATATTTCAAGCGTCTACCTAATGCCGTTATCAATATCGAGCAAAAATGAGCAAAATATCACGTTTATTGTATGGGAGCCCCCCTCAAATACCTATTTTATTCTATTTTTAGTATTTGCTGTTATAGCGGCAACAAAAATACATCATCTGTGAATTTCAACTGTCTAACTATCACGGTTCATGAGATACAGCCTGATGACAGACGGACAGACAGACAGCGGAGTCTTAGTAATAGGGTGCCGTTTGATCTTTTGTGTACGGAACCCTTAAAACATGAACGTAAAAACTCCTTATTGAAACCACGATCCAAATCTGTTAGTTTCATTGTATGATAAATAAATTATTTATTTAATTCGAAGAGATGTAAAATATGTTCTCAATCTAACAAGAATCCAAGACAGAATCCAATTCAAGTCAAATAGTGTCAACTCAGTCAAGTTCAGTCAAGTAATCAGTGTTTCATAATAAATTATTCGATTCTAGTTTCATCCTAGTTTGAGCAAATCACAATGTTTAAGCTAAATTGCTTACAAAATGAATCAGCTAGCAATTCCACCTTTAAACCCTTGCACTGCAGACAAGTAACCTTGTAGAAAAGTATAAAGGTGCTGTTCCGAGCGAACATGTACAGTCAGCAGTCGCGGCACTTGCACTGCACTTGCGGTCGGCAGTTGCAGTCGGAATGATTCTGTGAGAGGCAGCACCTGCCGCGACTGCACAACTACTGTATGCTATCATCAAAGTTCTGTATCAGAAGGTTCGTTCGATATCACGAACGTTTGTTTTTGCATTCACCCATAAAATTGCATTTTGCGATAAATTCGCGAATTTGTGATCACGTCAGAATCAGTTTTAAAATCGCCATTTGTTTTCAAAGCTCGCTTTGCTCCGTTCTCATTCACTCGTCTGGTTTAATAATTTCAGTCCAATTTATAGAGTTTTTTGTGGAAATCTTTTATTCATTTGGGCGAATACGCTTGATTTTTGTGCGTGGAATTAATTTTTGTTATTATGGGAAAAGGTTTTTGCCATTTTCATTCACTGTATAATAGACGGGTAACTGTGACTTTATTTGATAAAGATAAAGGTAATTATATATTATATATTTCGTCAACAAAAATAGAATCTTAAAGCTAAGCGTTTTCGTACTTTTTTATTAGGAGAATTTAAATTAAGAGTTTTAACGCTAATGAGAGCACAAAACCGAAGCATGACAGATAATAATTGGATAGTCGTAACTGGGAATACTAAAAAAGAAATATGTATTATACTAGCTGACCAATCCGCGGCTTCGCACGCGTGGTTTGTCAATAAAAAGTAGCCTATGTGTTAATCCAGGTTATGATCTACGTACATACCAAATTTCATCGCAATCGGTTCAGCCGTTCCGGCGTGAAAGAGTAACAAACATCCATACATACAAACATTCGCGTTTATAATATTAGTAGGATTATTTGTACAACGCAGAAAAAAATAACGGGGTACGATTTCTATACAAACAATCATATTTTGATATTCACTAGATAACTGAACAGTACAAACGTCTGCATATCAAATCAGTCACGTCTTTTTATTCACGCAAAATCAACAAAATTGCACATTTTCATTAGAACAAGTGGAAGACCTATCCAACGATATGCTATACGATAAACAAGTTTTTGTGAAAGCGAGTAAATAAAAACCAGCCAAGTGCGAGTCGGACTCGCGCACGAAGGGTTCCGTGTCATTATCTATAAAAATGGCAAAAAAATTACGTTTGTTGTATGGGAGCCCCCCTTAAATATTAATGTTATTTTAATTTAATTATTTATTTTAAATTGAATAATACAACTCAATATTCTATGAATATTTCAAGCGTCTACCGGTTGCCGTTATCAATATCGAGCAAAAGCGAGCAAAAAAATCACGTTTGTTATATGGAAGCCTTAAATATTTATTTTATTCTGGTTCTAATATTTGTTGTTATTGCGGCAACAGAAATACATCATCTATGTAAATTTCAACTGTCTAACTATCATAGTTCATGAGATACAGCCAGGTGACAGACGTACAGACAGACAGCGGAGTCTTAATAATAGAGTCCCTCTACCCTTTAGATACGGAACCCTAATAAAATCATCCCCACAAACATGCAGGCTAAAAAAACTAGTTTTGGTTTTTGTGTTCCAAAAAAAACAGTATATATAAATTAGTACCCAAAAGTATCCACAATACTATAGTGTGACCATTAGTGCTGTGCACTCCCTGAGGTATGCGCGCGGCGAGACGGGGGGGAGAATCGGCTGCTGCGCTCTGTCAGTTCGCCGTCAACGCTCGTGGCGGCAGGTAGTGTTATTTGTATCGGACTCTCTATGTCATGTGCGTCTGACATAGACAGTCCGATACAAATAACACTACCTGCCGCCACGAGCGTTGACGGCGAACTGACAGAGATCTCCGCAGCCGATTCTCCCCCCCGTCTCGCCGCGCGCATACCTCAGGGAGTGCACAGCACTAATGGTCACACTATAGTAGATATTATTTTTGGTTGATTTTTGACAATTTACGAGGTTGTTATTGGACGGTCTTATCGCTAAAAGCGATCTCTTCCAAACAACCTTTGTATGGGCAGGATAAAAATGTAACACATATAATATACTAGCTGACCAATCCGCAGCTTTGCACGCGTAGTTTTTCAATAAAAATATTTTATTGTTCCTTCTGCGCAGTTGGGTAAAAAGCCTATTTGTGTCGGACTCTCTATGTCATGTGCGTCTGACATAGACAGTCCGATACAAATAACACTACCTGCCGCCACGAGCGTTGACGGCGAACTGACAGAGATCTCCGCAGCCGATTCTCCCCCCCGTCTCGCCGCGCGCATACCTCAGGGAGTGCACAGCACTAATGGTCACACTATAGTAGATATTATTTTTGGTTGATTTTTGACAATTTACGAGGTTGTTATTGGACGGTCTTATCGCTAAAAGCGATCTCTTCCAGACAACCTTTGTATGGGCAGGATAAAAATGTAACACATATAATATACTAGCTGACCAATCCGCAGCTTTGCACGCGTAGTTTTTCAATAAAAATATTTTATTGTTCCTTCTGCGCAGTTGGGTAAAAAGCCTATTTGTATCGGACTCTCTATGTCATGTGCGTCTGACATAGACAGTCCGATACAAATAACACTACCTGCCGCCACGAGCGTTGACGGCGAACTGACAGAGATCTCCGCAGCCGATTCTCCCCCCCCGTCTCGCCGCGCGCATACCTCAGGGAGTGCACAGCACTAATGGTCACACTATAGTAGATATTATTTTTGGTTGATTTTTGACAATTTACGAGGTTGTTATTGGACGGTCTTATCGCTAAAAGCGATCTCTCCCAGACAACCTTTGTATGGGCAGAATAAAAATGTAACACATATAATATACTAGCTGACCAATCCGCAGCTTTGCACGCGTAGTTTTTCAATAAAAATATTTTATTGTTCCTTCTGCGCAGTTGGGTAAAAAGCCTATTTGTATCGGACTCTCTATGTCATGTGCGTCTGACATAGACAGTCCGATACAAATAACACTACCTGCCGCCACGAGCGTTGACGGCGAACTGACAGAGATCTCCGCAGCCGATTCTCCCCCCCGTCTCGCCGCGCGCATACCTCAGGGAGTGCACAGCACTAATGGTCACACTATAGTAGATATTATTTTTGGTTGATTTTTGACAATTTACGAGGTTGTTATTGGACGGTCTTATCGCTAAAAGCGATCTCTTCCAGACAACCTTTGTATGGGCAGGATAAAAATGTAACACATATAATATACTAGCTGACCAATCCGCAGCTTTGCACGCGTAGTTTTTCAATAAAAATATTTTATTGTTCCTTCTGCGCAGTTGGGTAAAAAGCCTATTTGTATCGGACTCTCTATGTCATGTGCGTCTGACATAGACAGTCCGATACAAATAACACTACCTGCCGCCACGAGCGTTGACGGCGAACTGACAGAGATCTCCGCAGCCGATTCTCCCCCCCGTCTCGCCGCGCGCATACCTCAGGGAGTGCACAGCACTAATGGTCACACTATAGTAGATATTATTTTTGGTTGATTTTTGACAATTTACGAGGTTGTTATTGGACGGTCTTATCGCTAAAAGCGATCTCTTCCAGACAACCTTTGTATGGGCAGGATAAAAATGTAACACATATAATATACTAGCTGACCAATCCGCAGCTTTGCACGCGTAGTTTTTCAATAAAAATATTTTATTGTTCCTTCTGCGCAGTTGGGTAAAAAGCCTATTTGTATCGGACTCTCTATGTCATGTGCGTCTGACATAGATAGTCCGATACAAATAACACTACCTGCCGCCACGAGCGTTGACGGCGAACTGACAGAGATCTCCGCAGCCGATTCTCCCCCCCGTCTCGCCGCGCGCATACCTCAGGGAGTGCACAGCACTAATGGTCACACTATAGTAGATATTATTTTTGGTTGATTTTTGACAATTTACGAGGTTGTTATTGGACGGTCTTATCGCTAAAAGCGATCTCTTCCAGACAACCTTTGTATGGGCAGGATAAAAATGTAACACATATAATATACTAGCTGACCAATCCGCAGCTTTGCACGCGTAGTTTTTCAATAAAAATATTTTATTGTTCCTTCTGCGCAGTTGGGTAAAAAGCCTATTTGTGTCGGACTCTCTATGTCATGTGCGTCTGACATAGACAGTCCGATACAAATAACACTACCTGCCGCCACGAGCGTTGACGGCGAACTGACAGAGATCTCCGCAGCCGATTCTCCCCCCCGTCTCGCCGCGCGCATACCTCAGGGAGTGCACAGCACTAATGGTCACACTATAGTAGATATTATTTTTGGTTGATTTTTGACAATTTACGAGGTTGTTATTGGACGGTCTTATCGCTAAAAGCGATCTCTTCCAGACAACCTTTGTATGGGCAGGATAAAAATGTAACACATATAATATACTAGCTGACCAATCCGCAGCTTTGCACGCGTAGTTTTTCAATAAAAATATTTTATTGTTCCTTCTGCGCAGTTGGGTAAAAAGCCTATTTGTATCGGACTCTCTATGTCATGTGCGTCTGACATAGACAGTCCGATACAAATAACACTACCTGCCGCCACGAGCGTTGACGGCGAACTGACAGAGATCTCCGCAGCCGATTCTCCCCCCCGTCTCGCCGCGCGCATACCTCAGGGAGTGCACAGCACTAATGGTCACACTATAGTAGATATTATTTTTGGTTGATTTTTGACAATTTACGAGGTTGTTATTGGACGGTCTTATCGCTAAAAGCGATCTCTTCCAGACAACCTTTGTATGGGCAGGATAAAAATGTAACACATATAATATACTAGCTGACCAATCCGCAGCTTTGCACGCGTAGTTTTTCAATAAAAATATTTTATTGTTCCTTCTGCGCAGTTGGGTAAAAAGCCTATTTGTATCGGACTCTCTATGTCATGTGCGTCTGACATAGACAGTCCGATACAAATAACACTACCTGCCGCCACGAGCGTTGACGGCGAACTGACAGAGATCTCCGCAGCCGATTCTCCCCCCCGTCTCGCCGCGCGCATACCTCAGGGAGTGCACAGCACTAATGGTCACACTATAGTAGATATTATTTTTGGTTGATTTTTGACAATTTACGAGGTTGTTATTTACAGTGTTTTTTTACTGGGACAGTATGAGGAAATCCGAAACCGTGGCAGATATATAGAAACTTTCTGAGGAACTATTAAGTCTTTTTTTATGTTATTAATTTTGAAAAAGTAAATTTTTTGGTCAAGCGTGAGTTTTTCATAAAAATCAAAAAATTAACAATTAATTTTTATAATGCGAATCGACTCTGTTTTATGTTAGTACTAGCTGACCAGCCCGCGGCTTTGCACGCGCGGTTCTACAAATAAAACATTACCGTCCTTTTGCGCAGTCAGGTAAAAAGTAGCCTATGTTCTTCCCCAGAATATAATGTATCTCCTTGACGAATTTCAATACGATCTGTTCAGCCGTTTAGTCGTGAAAAAGTAACAAACAAACTAACAAACACTTTCGCATTTATAATATTAGTGTGGATTATTACATTGTATCGAAGTAAATATATATATATAATATATGAAATATTGCTGGACATTTCACACAGCGCTATCTAGCCCCAAACTAAGCAGATCTTGTACTATGGGAACCAGATAACTGATAGAATACTTATATATATTTTTTTTGTAAATACATACTTATAAGATAAGATAAGATAACTCTTTATTGTACACCAAAGTAAAATACAGAACATAATTCTTACAAATAGATTTAGTACAATGGACGGTCTTATCGCTAAAAGCGATCTCTTCCAGACAACCTTTGTATGGACAGGATAAAAATGTAACACATATAATATACTAGCTGACCAATCCGCAGCTTTGCACGCGTAGTTTTTCAATAAAAATATTTTATTGTTCCTTCTGCGCAGTTGGGTAAAAAGCCTATGTCACCCGGGGATAATGTAGCTTCCCAATGGTGAAAATTTTTTTTCAATCGGTCCAGTAGTTTCGGAGCCTATTCAATACAAACAAACAAATCTTTCCTCTTTATAATATTAGTAATAATATATAGAGAAAAAACTAGACCCAGCACAAATATCTGTAGATCATGCAAGCATTTGTTCCGCGGCGGGAATCGAATCCGCTACCTCCTGCGTCACAAACTTTTTCATGCATTGCGTGCTTACTTTGAGTTTTTCTGCGCAATCGAATAAGCAATAAGAAGATTTTTAAAACGACTAAACGGTTCCTCAGACAGTTTCTCTGTAAGTATCTGCTATGAAGACTAAAGTCTTCAACCAGTGTGTGTTGCCAGTGATGACCTATGGCACTGACACGTGGTCCTTTACTCATGGCCTCATGACCAAGCTCAAGGTCGCTCAACGAGCTATGGAGAGGGCTATGCTCGGGGTTTCTTTGCGTGACAAAATCCACAATGAGGAAATCCGCAGAAGAACTAATGTTGCCGACATAGCTCTCAAAATTAGCAAGTTGAAGTGGCAATGGGCGGGCCACATCGCTCGTAGAACCGATAACCGTTGGGGAAGAAAGGTTCTCGAGTGGAGACCATGGACTGGAAGACGCAGCGTAGGCCGGCCCCCCACAAGGTGGACCGACGATCTAGTAAGAATCGTGGGGAGCCGTTGGGCGCAAACGGCTACCAACCGCTCGTTGTGGCGATCTAAGAGGGAGGCCTATGTTCAGCAGTGGACATCTACCGGCTGATGATGATGATGATGATCTGCTATGGTTTCTGATTTCCCCATACTGTCCCTGATAAAAAACGTATATCTATAGCAAATTCCTTCTTTGATTCTAGGACAGTCAACTTAGTGCATTTTATTGGAAGCAGACGAAATGAAGATTAGTGAAACGGACTGGCGTAAGGCCAAACGGTAGTTTTATACAATCAGCATTTTAGCTGTGCTCAAAAACTCGTGACAAAACTGAGAATATCTTCAGCCGTTTCAGTCAGATGGCTGCGACTTTTGCCGGCGATGCTACTTTTCTCGCGGAATGGAATCTCGTATGTGTTTGGTATAGGAAGTAGCATATACCCAGATATAGTCCCAGAACTATTATGTTATCCCGAGGAGTGACGATTCTCGACACTTACGAGAACAGCGAATGTTCTACGACTTTTGTGAATTCGATGATTTTCATTAAAAATCATCATCATCATCCACAGCCTGACTTCACCCACTGCTGGGTATAGGCCTCCCCAAGTTTGTGCCATTGCCACGATCCTGCGCTAGTCTCACCCATTGACGGCCCGCGACTCTAACGATGTCATCCACCCATCTCGTTGCTGGCCGTCCAACCCTTCTACAGCCATTCCTCCGCCACCATTCAGTTGCTACCCTGCTCCACCCGTCATCACCACGTCTTGCCAAATGTCCCGCTCAAGACCATAACATCATGAACCTTCGTTCTTCTACGAATCTCGACGTTTGGAACTCGATCTAAGAGTTTGATGCCGAGCATGGTACGATCCATGGCTCTCTGTGGAACTCTTAACCTATACACATCCTCCTGCGTGAGCGTCCATGTCTCGGCACCGTAAGTCATGGTGGGCAGAACACATTGCATAAATAAGCGGGTCTTTAGACTCTGTGGAGTTTTAGGCGACTTAAGGATGTCGTCCAGCTTGCCGAACGCGGCCCATCCCAATTGGATCCTTTTAGGTATCTCCTTTTGTTGATGCTCTTTACCAAAGGATAGAATATGTCCAAGATAAATATACTGGTCAACCATCTCACGCTTCTCATTTTCCACTGTTACCGCAGGATTTGTGATGCCAGAGACATTCGACAGCACCTTCGTCTTGGACATATTCATCCTCAAGCCTACTTTCAAAGAAGCATCATAAAGGTGTTTTCGTACCACTTGCTCAAAAAAGTGACATTCTATGCCACAAAAAGCGAACATAACAACAGTCATTTTTAATCTGTTAAAAATAGGGAAAGAAAATTGTACTGAATTTCATTCATTCTCTAGGAGAATGTGATTTAAATTTGGAATACTTACCGAAATTTATACTGAACTACATCTGTGTTTACACCATTGAGTTTGTATATAAAGCATTATACATCTTTTTGAAAAAGGAATAGGCATTTATTATGCAGTTATGATTATTAAATAAAATTACGAAAACCGACGAGGCCGTATGAGCTTGATGCCTTTGCTTTTCCGACAAAAAAATATTAGTCTAGGAATTTGCCGCGTTTTTGTTTTCTTCAAATACAACGTTAAGTTTATTTTAATTTATTTTTATAAATAAGTTAATGTTCTAAAAATACGTTACGATGTTAAATCAAATACTCAAATCAACTCATCAACAATAAATGTACCAAACAAAAATGTAACTCTCTCTATCAATAATTGGACCAATGTTTCGAATGTTAACTTTTACTTTAAATTGTCATTATTTTTAATAAATGCTTATCTCATATTATTATTGTGTTATTGTTTTCGCAAATGGTACAAAAAGTAGAGTATTTTCCTCGGTGATAAAGCTGTCTTAGTCTTGGGTGAACTTAAATCCCTCGCTACACTCAGGACTCGTCTTAAATCTCTCGCTTCGCTCGTGATTTAAGTTTTTAACACCCTCGCTACGCTCGGGAGTAAACCTCGAGTCCTTCGTTACGCTCGCGATTTAAATCGTCACCCGCGACAGAAGACACTGCTTTATCCCCTTGGTTAATAATCTACTATTTAGCATTACATGGAGATCATCACAATTTTCGGCAAATAGTACGAAATCGTCGGCGAATCTTAGATGGGACAAGTTGACACCATTAATGTTTACTCCGTGATATTCCCAGTCAAGCGTTTTTATGACATCTTCAAGGACAGCCGTAAAAAGCTTAGGATAAATGGTGTCTCCTTTGTAAGTGTGTGAGCTCGTACTTGCAGTGTGGCCGATGTATAAAGCTCCCGGAGCACTTCCACATAGCGTGAATCGATGTGTCAGCGATGAAGAGCGTGAAACACTGCCCAATGCTCAACACTGTCAAAGGCCTTCTCGTAGTCGACGAAGGCCATAACAAGGGGCCGGTTGCATTCGTGACGTTCTCCATCAACTGTTTCACCGTGTGGATGTGGTCAATGGTCGAGAATCCGCTCCGGAAGCCAGCCTGTTCGATCGGCTGGGATTCATCAAGTTGCCGTGTAAGCCGGACAGCAAAAAGTTTATAAATGTGGGACAGTAAACTTATAGGGCGATAGTTATTAAGCTTGGATATGTCACCCTTTTTGTGCATTATGGTTACTATGGCGTTTTTCCACTGATCAGGTGTTCGGGCTTCGCACAAAACTTTATTGAAAAGCTTGACTAGAATTTTAAGCACTGGTTGACCGCCCGCTCGGAGCAGTTCCACCGTAATCTCATCCTCACCAGGAGACTTTTCCGCCTTCATTTTGTAAAGAGCATTGCTCACTTCACACGGTAAGATAGGTGGTAGCTTTTCCGCAGTATGATGTTCAATAGGCGGAGCGCGAGAATCGTTGTCTGATGGATCCGGTTCTGCGGACGTTGATGCATACAAATTCCTATAGAACTTCTCGATAATAATTATTCTCGTCTCTTAGTTTTAGCATCTGATTTATTAAAAATAACTTTTTAAAAATATGGTTATTCGGTTGAAATTCTGTTGCCTTACGTTTGTATAAGGTAAGTTCTAGGGACGACGCAAATTCTAATTAAAAAACCGGCAAAGTGCGAGTCGGACTCGCGCACGAAGGGTTCCCTACCATTATCTATAAAAACGACAATAAAATCACTTTTGTTGTATGGGAGCCCCCCTTAAATATTTGTTTTATTTTAATTTCATTATTAATTTTTAATGCAAATATATAACTAAATATTCTGTGAATATTTCAAGCGTATACCTGTTGCCGTTATCAATATCGAGTTAAAACGAGCAAAAAAAACACGTTTATTGTATGATAGCCCCCCCTTAAATATGTATTTTATTCTATTTTCAGTATTTGTTGTTATAGCGGCAACAGAAATACATCATCTGTGAAAATGTCAACTGTCTAACTATCACGGTTCATGAGATACAGCCTGGTGACAGACGGACAGACAGACAGACAGCGGAGCCTCAGTAATAGGGTGCCGTTTTACCCTTTTGGGCACGGAACCCTAAAAACAGCTGATTAAAACTCAAACTAACAACTTTAAGAAATTATTCTGAAAAATAAAATGAGGAAAAATAAATTATTGTTATTTTCTTTGTTGTTGTTATATTTCATGGTCGGAATCCCCCCGTTCAGTTTTAAATAAATTCGTTCCAGGACACCCCGTACAAGGCATTTTTACTAGGCATATATGGTTGTTAGTATTGCTTGCATAACTATGCGTGTGGTCGAAGAAGAGATAGATGAATAAGATAGATAGATAAAGTTTTACATCACAATGTAACTAACTAACAATATAAAAAAAAATAACGAGACACGCGAAAACACAACTGTCAGTGTTATCGCTAAAAGCGATATCGTTCAGACAACCTTTGGATAGACTGGTAGAAAAACAGGTTTTTTTAAACATCCTGTTATACTAGAACTTTTTATATTTTCGCGAACTATACTCATGTTTTTAAAACAAAACGGGTCTTTTCGCGCACAGATTTATAACCCAAGAATCGTTCGAGAAGCCGTCGAGATAAAGAAATATCGCAATTTCAATCGTGAGGACGGCTTTAGATTATCTGCATCGTGGAATCCAGTTATAGTTAGGTGTTCACGTCGCGATTTAGATCCACGCGTAACTTCAGATACTGTTAGTATTGTGTGTTGAAACAGTGATACGTGCGATTCAGAAAACCAAGTGCGGGTAGTTGGTGACAACATTCGCGCTTCCCGGCAATCACACCCGCCCGCTTTCAGTATATCGTGACCACGGCCGATGTACACTATTTATACTAAAAACGGGATATTTACCATGATTTGTGAGTATTTGAGTATCCCGATATTTCGGCGCAGTTGCATGCGCCATGATCACGGTTAAACTGAAGTATTTGTGAGTAGGTAGTTATTGGCAGATATAACGATCTACCCTCTTTCTTAGTATAAATAGTGTTCATAACCATGATAGTTTCAAAAGTTACGGCCGATGTAACTTGGCCGAAACGTCAAGGTTAGTCAAAATTAAATAAATAAATATTGTTGGGCATTTCACACAGCGCTATCTCGCCCCAAATTAAGCAGAGCTTGTACTATGGGAACCAGATAACTGATATAATACTTATATACTTTTTTTTTTGTAAATACATGCTAATAATATGTATAAAAACAACCAGAATTATAATTTTAATATAAATTTGTGCGCGAAAAGACCCGTTTTGTCTTAAAAACATCCTGTTATACGAACACCAATCTAATCTTTCGCAGTATCACAGTCGAGTCGCAATACAAAAAAAAATGTGAATTTTATCCTTTTTCATGGAAAATCCACGCTTGGCCAAAAACTTAACTATACCACAATTATTTCATAAAAAAAGATTAAATGGTTCCATAAAAAGTTTCCCTGTATCTGCTATGAATTCGTGCACCGGCCAACCTGAGTTCATAGATTGTCAAATCGGTTGTGCCCTGTAAATATTTTCATGTAATAAAATTTAATTATAATGCTTATTTATTTCATCTTTTTCTCCATATTTTATCTTTTTCTTTAATGTCAGAAAGAATATACAATTATTTACAATACAATACAGAAAAAACATTTGAATCATCTAAAGACCGTTGCAAACGATCTATAGATAGCTCAACTGCTCCAGATCACAAGGCGGAAGTGTCCCCAAGACACTGGCTGCATTGCCCCGCTGAATTGCAATGCTTATGCGTTGACCCAGATAAGCGCCAGCTCTCGGATCACACGTCGCTTCGACCAGACGCCCAGAATGAATTTTGAAAACGCGATGGGCCCGCTACTCCATGGACCCAGGGTCTCGACCACAAATGGCTCAAATAGAGACTTCCATATTTGCACCACTTGAGATCTTCGGCTGAATTTGCCGCCCGCAGCACCGGCCCTAACTGCTGTACCAGACAGATGAGATGGCACAAGAGTATCCTACACCAAAGGCCTACCCTTCTCCCAAGGTATAAGAGTCTTACCGTCAGGTCTCTTAACATCGTCTTACCTCTTACCACCTTTTGGCCCGGTTGTTTTAAGGATGATTAGCTCAAAAATTAGTTGATCATTGGTCAAACCTCTTGTCAAGTGCAAATTGGGTTGCTGGAACGTATTTTACCTCATTTGATTTTAATCAGAGATTAATTAATTAGGTTGTCAATTCAGTCATACAAAAATATCTTGTCAAACGTGAAAATGGGTTGCAGGAACGCTGATTAGCCGTTTTTCGTCCATTAATCGGTTGTCAAATCGATATTTATTTAATCAGTGCTTGAGCCCTAATTAGCAAAAATAATTTGGCTAATTCCAGTGAATTTAGTGGTTTTATTCTACAAATACATCAGGTGTGTACTCCAAAAGTGACAATATAATGATTATATATATTTGTTGAAGTGTTATCTATCTTAAAAAAACTATTGTAAACTGCCTACATAACCTAACCTTCAACTTATTTATATTTAGGATATCTCTATCGAATTTACCCAGTAACAATGATGAGGATGACCACGACAGACAAGAGTGATAAGGACAAGAGTGGGGCCATCAGAGGAATTCACTGAGGAAGAATTTAAGATGCGCTATAGAGTTTCTAAGCCTGTGATTACATAAATTGCCTTAATTGGGATAAAGCCCATTTATCTACATTGCGAAGTAGCTCTATCAGCGCCCTACAACAAATACTATTGACAATAAGTTTTTACGCAACTGGGGCATTCAAATTACTGTAGCTTACCGCTAAGGTATACATAAATCTACAACTTGCCTAATGTATTAAAATGCTCCAGATGGTGGTTACCACAAGCAAAATTATTATTATACCAGAACAGAATAGCATTGTTTTCATCTGCACGTGCAGGAAATCTGTGATGCAAAATTAAAATCATGGACATAATTTTACAGTGTTTTTATTGACTTTTTAAATCACAAATCTTCTTCTTCTTTGCATGTACCTATTTTAAGTGGGGTCTACTCTCCTAATTTTTCGGCGCCAAGTTAGTCTGTCTTGAGTTGTCGGATCAGGTAGTTCTTTCTTTTTCATGAGTCTGGTCATGCTGGTCCCCCATGCTGATGAAGGACGTCCTCTGCCTCTTTTGTGTTCTTAAAGACATAGTGCTGTTATGACCACATATTCTTCAGGTCTTCTCATGACGTGGCCATACCACCTCAATCGGCTTTCAGATATGTGACCAGCTTACAGATGGTATAGGAGCAATCTCAAAGCTTCTTCAGACATATTCATTCTGGATTCTGTCGTGCCTGGCTACCCCTTCTGATCATCTTTGCATTTTCCATTTCCATCGTAGCATCTTCAGGACATGTGTGTCTTTTACCATTCAACATTCTGCTCCATACATCATCCCCGGTATAGGTATACATGGGTCACAATGTACACCGCTCAAGGATCGCCACTTCTGCCAGGCAATGCTTCTGCGGTTTACATCTCCCTCCACTTCTATAGTTTGTTACCACTGATCCTAGGTATTTAAAGTGATTGACTTTTGGTACAGATGTTTTATCGTGATAGTAAACTGGTTGAAGTCCCCTCTGTGCAGTTATTCTTACTAAAACAGCACTCCGTGTGTTCAGTCTTAATTCTGCTCATTCTAAGACCAGCGGTTTTCTAAGGCGTTTATCCATGAGGTATTTGATATTTGTAATTGTTGAAGTCTTTTGGCGATGAGTACGACATCGTATGCTTACAAGAGATTCCAAGGTAAGGGACATTTTAACATCACAAAATATGTACAAAAAATAGGCACAATTGAAAGATGTTTTGGTGTACTCCTACTTAAACGACGTTTTCCATGCCTATCTATGGAATTTCAATGAGTATAATAGTATCTTTTTGTATACTTTTTAGGTAATTTTTTGTTTATAGAGAGAAAAACGACCAAAATAAACGATTTTCCACACATTCAAATTGTATATTTGATTTTCAACAAAATCTCTAACCTGTAGACATTGACATAAGCAAATGTATGACGTGTAAGAATGAATGATTGAACTAAATAAGGTTTTAGGTGGTGTGACCCTATAAAAATAACACTAGTTTGAGCATTCAAAATATGATCCTTTAGATAGCTAATTATTCATTAATCAACCTTCGAGAAACTCAATTTGATTTAACAGGAGTGCTAAGTTAAACACTATGCGATCTGATTGGTGTACCAACAACTGGATATTTATCTTCTAAATCATAAAATCAAGTGTCATTTAAAAATTAGCCGTGTCAGGTCGGGACGCCCGGCTGTAAAAAAATCTAAATTGATGGTTATTATAAGAATTTATAACTAATTATAGCCCGTTAT